>OV277348.1:41704284-41764284 GCA_922984085.1 Sicus ferrugineus | reverse complement strand
CACACACACACACACACACACACACACACACACACACACACACACACACACACACACACACACACACACACACACACACACAGCCTCTCCTGGTGTGTGTTTGTTTGCTAAAGAAATCAATTTGCAGAAATCACAATTTGCTAAAGAAATCGTGGTTGGTAATCTGTCAAGTGGTGTAAAAATCGAGTGCGAAAGTCTAGCAACGCGAGTGCATAACGCGAGTGCTGGCTGGGACACATAAGCGACTCAAGCATTACTTTTTGCTGACTCTAGATTTTTACTTTCTACAATCTGGATGGTGAAAACTTATTGGCAACATTTTAAATCAAAACTCCCGCGCGACTTTTGGGTGAGTGAAAAGGTGTTATAATTAAATTGTAGCCGTTTCTTCCCGTTCGTGCACCCGCCGGCGGCTTGACAGTTCACAAATTCTTAGAAAGAATTTTCGCCCTCTTGCGAGAAAGGAACTGCATTGCCGAATCAGTGGGTGGTGTCCATGCTAAAAGAGGAAGCTTTCGGTTTTTGTCAAAACTATGGCAACTCCGATCGCAGCCACGCCACCTGTTGCAGCGTGCAAGAAGAGTGCAGATATAGCGGCGCATGGTGAGGACAAACCGAGAGGCGGGCGTAACTACTACGAAGTTCTAGAGGTATCTACTCCAATGGCGGATCCGTTTAAAAGGAGCTCTTTGATTGGTCGATCCCCGGTAAGAGTAGAACTTGAAAGCACTGCAATGGCGGCTGCAAGCGCGGAGTCGCCAACCAATGGTGATCGTCATAGCACCCCATCTGAGGCGAATCTCTCGACACTGGAGAGGTTGGGAAAGAGCGTAAATCGTTTGGTCGATATGATTGGTGACGGCTGGCGATCAATCCACCAACCGATGCGGAACCTTATCGGCTCCATTGCTTCTCTCTTCAGCAATTTGGAGAGGGGAAATTACCGAGGGAGGCAGTGTAAGTAGGCAGCTTCCTATAAAGCGAAATGCAGTCAGCGGTGAAAGCGGCGTGAAGGCGCATAGGGTGAGCTGGACTCAAACGTCTCCAATAGTCAAGCGCATGAAGCAAGATAGTTCGAAGAGGAGTCGGGATGAGCCCAAGGCAGTGCAGCCAGTAGCCAAGAAGAGTAAGCCAGCGGAAACAGCTACCGTTGGAAGCGTAGCGCAAGAGGCGGCTAAGAATAAAATCACCGAACGCAACGGTGACTCGGTGTGGACTCAAGTGAAGAAAAAGGGTCTAAATAAAGGCAGACTGGAAAAACGAGGCACGACGAGCTACGCAGATATTCTACGCAAGATTAGAGAGGAGCCCAGCCTCCAGAGAGTAGGAGAGGGCGTTCGTCGAATCAGAAGAACACAGAAAGGGGAAATGCTGTTCCAATTGGCGTCAAAGTCTACTTCCGAGTCCGACGACTTTAAAAAGCTGTTAGTAAACTTTCTAGGTGAAGAAGCCGAAGTGAGAGCAATGTCACAAGAGGTGACTATTGAATGCAGGGAAAGCCCTCGATGAAGGAAAAATAAAAATCGGATGGGTAGTCTGCCGACTTCGTGAGTTGAGCCGCCCCCTGAGGTGCTTCCGTTTCCTCGAGTTTGGCCACATAAGCAATGGGTGTAACAACCCTGACCGATCAAAGCTGTGCTGGAAATATGGCAGCGAAGGTCATTTTGCCAAGGATTGCAAGAACAAACCGAAATGCCTTCTTCGCTCGCAGGTCGGTAATGAGCCGTCAGACCATGCGATGGGCAGTAGCCGTTGCCCAGTATACAGGAAAGCCAGCACAGAGCAGCGAAAATGAATATCCTCCAGATCAACTTAAATCACTGCGAAGCTGCACAGGATCTGCCAAAGCAAAAAATACTTGAGACTAAGGCGGACGTTGCTCTATTATGCGAACCTTACAAGACCCCAAATGGTGCTCATCAATCATGGATTACTGACGAAACTCGAAAGGCGGTGATCTGGGTGTGCGGAAAGCGAGCTCGTTAGATAAGGAGGTGTTTGACATTGTACTCACGGAGGATCGCGAGTGGTCGGCACGAGCTGAAGAACTGGCTGCGCAACTTATAGAACAGCTCCTTAAATCCTGCGACGCCGCAATGACTAAGCGCAAGGGTAAAAATCGAAGACAATCAGTCCACTGGTGGAGCGACGAGAGAGCAATGCTCCGGGCGCTGCGTCTTCAGGCAAGACCACGTTTCCAGCGATGCAAGCAATCACTAGACAGAGTGCGGCGTAAGGTTGAGTTTTCGAAGGCAAGGAGGAAACTTCGTGATGCGATTCGCAAGTCAACAATCAGAAGCTTCAAAGCACTGTGTGAAGAAGCGAATGCGAACCCATGGGGAGGTGCATATAGGGTTGTAATGGCAAAAACTCGTTGGCAAGCGCAAGTGAGGTGCCCGCATTTACTGGCTCAGATAGTTGCAACTCTATTCCCTCAGCATCCAGAAGGTGAATATTCCCGACTTCAGCCACAGGAGTTTCCCGAAGTCCAAATATCGACCACTGAAATCAGCGAGGCCGCTAAACGAATTGTGCCGCACAAAGCACCAGGACCCTACGGGATTCCAAATGCGACACTGAGAGCAGCAGTACTGAGACACTCGCACATGTTCGTAAGGGTATTCCAAATTTGCCTGCAACAAGGAATCTTCCCCAGTGCTTGGAAAGTTCAAAAGCTGGTTCTGATCCCGAAACCCGACAAGCCACCGGGAGAACCGTCGTCATACAGGCCAATATGCCTTCTTGATAGCGTCGGAAAAATGTTAGAGCGAACATAGAGCAGTAGTCTCTTTGGCTAGAGAGGCAATTCGTGGTATATGGAGATGTGGCTCCAAGCAGTACTGTCCTGTTATTACGCTCAACGTGAAGAACGCCTTCAATGTGGCGCCGTGGTAATGCATTTTACGGGCGCTACGTGAAAAATCAGTCCCTGACTACCTCCTTCAAATAGTTAGCAGCTACCAAGAGAGTAATGCTCTACGACATCGACATGGGAATAAAGTGCTATCCTATAACAGCTGGCGTCCCTCAGGGCTCAGTTCTGGGACCCCTGCTATGGAACTGTATGATGGAGTCCTAAGACTTCCGGTTCCTGAAGGAGTAAACATCATCGGATTTGCTGACGACTTGGCTGTAGTAGTGGTGGCGAAACATATAAGCCAAATCCAGGAAAAGGCGCACATGGCCGCCGAAACTGTACGCAACTGGCTTAATTCGACTGGCTTGATGATGGCGGAAAATAAGACCGAAATGGTACTTATAAGCAGCCGCAAAAAAGTGGAAGTAACGCAGTTAAAGGTGGGAGAGGCAACCATACAGTCCCAGCGCGCAATTAAATATTTAGGAGTGTTGATCGATGATCGCCTCAAGTTCGGCAACACACTGAGTATGGCTGCAAAAAAGCCGCTGCCTGTCACGCGTCACTAGCGCGGATGTTGCCAAACGTTAGTGGCCCGAAAGGCGGAAAGAGACAGCTCCTGACTAGAGTTACTACGATGCGGCTTTTGTTCTGGCTGCCATTATCCCATTGGACATTATGGCGCATGAGGCTTAACGATGTTACACAAAAAAGAACTTGGGTGTTGACGTACCACGTGAAAGAGCACTTTCCTTGGAAATGTGGCAAAATGGAGGCGATGGAATGAGTCCAACAAAAAGGGCGGTGGACACAAACTCTGCTCCCAAACATTAAAGTGTGGACTAGTCGCACGCACGGGGAGCTGAACTACTACCTAACACAGTTCCTCACCGGCCATGGCGTTTTTCGGAGTAGCTTGTTCCGATTCGGAAATTACAATTCGCCGCTTTGTCCAGCATGTCCGCAGGTGGTCGAAGACCCGCAGCATTTACTGTTTGAGTGCCCACTGATCGTTCAAAGCGTTGCAGAAACTGTGGCATTGAAGGCCACTACATCAATTAGTGCCGCAACACGCCTAAATGCATGTTATGCTCCGAAGCCGGCAATGAGTCTCACGACCATATTACAAGTAGTCGCAGATGTCATGCGTACAGAAGAGCTATGGAAGCAAAGCAGAAATGAAGCTGGTGCAGATAAATCTCCACCACTGTGAAGCTGCACAATATCTGCTGAAGCAGTTGATTTCTGAGGAGAGGGCAGACGTGGCCATTATTTCAGAGCCATATAGAATACCTAACAGCAGCCTGTGGGTTACAGATGCGACGAAAAAGGCAGCGATTTGGGAATGCGGGTGGCATTCTATACAAAGCGTTCAACAACATTCTTGCAGTGGTTTCGCATACGCTATGGTGGCCGAAATACTTTTTTTCAGCTGTTATGCTGCACCTAGTATGACAAGTGATGAATTCACACATATGGTGTCAAACGTCGCAGCAGATGCTCGCAGCCGTAATCCTGCCATCGTAGCAGGAGACTTCAATGCCTGGTCCACGGAGTGGGGCAGTAAATGCACCAACAGCAGAGGGAGAATTTTATTGGAAGCATTCGCAGCGCTAGTAGAGATAAAAAATAGTAGAGAGTCGGTGATCGACATTACTTTCTCTAGCAGCTTGTTGGCGCAACACATTGATTGGCAGGTTAGCGAACAGTTCACCTTTAGCGATCACCAAGCAATAATTGCAAAGGTAGAAATGGCTTTACGCAGAGAGGGCAGCATCAGCCAATTCCAGAGTGGATGGAAAGCGAATAATCTAGACGCAAGGCTGCTCAATCAAGTGTTCGCGGAGAGGCATGACTATCCACTGAGAGCCGAGGAGAAAGCCATACAAGTATCCATGCAGTTCAAAAGGATATGCGATGCAGCGATGCCTAGACGGAGAGCAGTAACACGAGCGAGGTCTGTCTACTGGTGGAACGAGGAGATTGCAATTCTTCGCAGCCACTGCTTAAAAGCAAGACGACGTTTTCAGCGCTGTAGACTGACAACAGATAGAACTCTATTTCATGCCGAATTCTCGAGAGCAAGAAGGACACTTCGAGATTCAATCCGGCGAGCAAAAACGAGAGCCTTCTAGTTCCTATGATGGGAGTCAAATGCGAATCCGTGGGGTGACGCGTATTAGGTTGTAATGGCGAAAATCCATCATCGCACCCAGGAGAGATGCCCAATTTTGCTCGAGCGGATAGTAACACACTTATTTCCGCATCACTCAGAGCGTGGAATTCTTTTCCCACAGATGCAAGAGCTGAATGAGTTGGTCATAACGCCTGAAGAAATTAATATGGCGGCAAGAAAAATAGCAATAAAAAAGCTCCAGGACCCGACGATGTCCCAAATGCAGCTCTAAAGGAACTTCTGCTTAACCAGCCGAGTTGCTTTGCAGAAGTGGGTGGCCCAAAATGCAGTAAACGTCGATTACTGGCGACCGTAGTAACATCAGTTCTGCTTTATGCGGCGCCTGTCTGGGCTGAATCCATAAGGATGAAGAGAACCAGAAGAACCAACTCCTAAGACTGCATATGTTGAGCGCTCTACGCGTAATCAGCGCGCATCGAACAGTATCGGATGAAGCGGCCTTTGTCTTGGCAAACATGATGCCTGTCGATTTAATGGTAGACGAAGCAAGGCGCTGTTATTCAACGAGCGATGTAGACGTAGTACGCAACCACGAGAGGGCAGCCTCCATAGAAAAGTGGCAGAGGCGCTGAAACGAGTCGTCTAAGGGACGATGGACCTATACCCTCATCCCAAATATAGAACGGTGGATAAGTCGACAGCATGGGGAATTGGACTACTGCCTGACTCAATTCATGACGGGCCATGGGACCTTTCGAGGTTCTCTGCATCGATTAGAAAATTATGAATCACCTATCTGCCCAGAGTGCAACGAGGATGAGGACTCACACCACGTGCTATTCAAGTGCTCCCGTTTTGCCGCGGGAGAGAAATACTCAATGTATTGAATGGCTACGAGCTAAACCCGACGAACATGGTCGATACAATGCTAGTGGCGGAGGTAAATTGGAAGGTGATTTCTGAAGTAACAGCGCGCATATATGCCAGACTACGAGCTGCCGAAAGGTTAAGAAAAGCTGCTGCAGAGACCAGCATAAATTTCCGACGGTAGGACAGTAGTTCTTGGACAGACGTGTTTTTTATAATTAGGGGACAGACGTACCGATTGACTATTGAGCTTTAATGCTCTCTCTGCCACCCGACGAAATACTTTACGGTAGTTCCGGGGGGACTGTCAGACTTGGGGATGGGGTTTTAGCGTGGTTAAAGTCCCGCACGGAGGCTTTCGATGCTTTCCCCTCATATAAAAAAAAAAACAAAACAAACACACACCACACACACACACACACTCACACACACACAAAAGTGAAGTCGAATAGGAAGCAGCTTGAAAGAGTTCACCGACTAAATGCTTTGCGCGTGATCAGCGCTTATCGAACTGTCTCTGACGAAGCTGCGTTTGTGTTAGCAGGCATGATGCCGGTAGAAATAATGGGTGATGAGGCACATCGACTGTATGCAGCGAAAAGTACTGGCGCTGAGATATACCCGCAGCGAGAGTGTTTACTCTCAATAGAAAGTTGGCAAAGCCGTTGGAATGCTTCAAACAAGGGACGTTGGACATTCACTCTGATCCCAAATATTGAAAGATGGATCGATCGCATGGTGAAATGAGCTTTCATCTTACGCAGTTTCTGACTGGCCATGGAGTTTTTCGTAGCTGCCTATACCGCTTTGGGTATGATACATCGCCTTTTTGTCCTGCGTGCGTGAATGAAATAGAGAATTCACATCACGTCTTTTTCATTTGCCCCCGATTCGTGGAAGAGCAAAATATGCATAAAGGCATCTATGGGTCGGAGGTCTCGCCAAGAAACATTGTGGAGGCGATGCTGACATCGCAAAGAATGTGGGAAGCAGTCTGCGAGGTATCTGCGCAAATATGCGGAAAGCTTAGGAATGCTGAGCGAGCTAGGAGAGCTACTGAATTGACTAGCTGATATGTCAGTACAATGACGTTAGGGCAATAACGACGACAAACTGTTTTGCGACGAACTCTAATTGGTGACTTTTGAGCTGTCAAGCTCCATCTGCCTCCCGACGTAATACTTGACGGTAGTTCCGGGAGGACAGACAGACCTGGGGTAGGTGGTTTTAGCGTGTTAAAGTCTCGAACCTTGGCTTTCGATGTTTTCCACCTCATTGAAAAAAAAACACACACACACAGACACACTTAGCTGCAAAGTAACTTAAGTTGAGCAAAGCAACTGGCCCAGATGAAGTGCCCAATATTGCTGTGAAGGCAGCCGCAATGAAAAGGCCAGACTTATTTCAGAGCGTCTTTAATAAATGCATCCTAGAGGCGGTATTTCCGAGAGCATGGAAGCGGCAGAAACTGGTGCTTATACCTAAAAAAGACAGCTGGACACTGCAGCGTCTTATCGGCCGCTCTGCCTGCTGGATTCAGTAGGCAAGATGATGGAACACGTGCTGAAAGGCAGAATAGAAGCAGAGGTAGACGCTGGACTTTCCGCTCTTCAGTTTGGCTTCAGGAAAGGACGGTCTCAACAGATGCGCCGCGTCTGGTTAAAAATACTGCTCAGGGAGCTATGGAAGGTTCCCGGTGGCGCAGTGTCTCCAACTGTTGAACATACGCGACAATTATCTGGACGATCGTGTTCTGATATATGATACCACAGAAGGAGAAAAATCATATATGATACGGCGAGGCGTAGGGGGGGGTCTGTTCTTGGACCTCTCCTGAATATTATGTACAACGACGTCCTGGAATTAAAGCCTGCTGGAGTAAAAATTGTTGGCTTCGCCGACGATGTTGCAATAACAGTCGTAGCAAAAGACCTAACAAGCGTAAAGGAGGCAGCAGAAACTGCTATAGCTAAAGTGAAGAATTGGTTGAGCTCAGTGGGTCTCACATTGGCCGAGCATAAGACAGAAGCAGTTCTGGTGAGCAGCAGGAAGAAGGTGGAATTCCTGGAAGTTAGCGTTGGTAACAACGCGATTCTGTCGAGACTATACATCAAATACCTAGGAGTCATGATAGACCGCCGGCTGACTTTTAAAGCCCACCTGGAGTACGTGCAGAGTAAGGCATCTGAGGTTGTAACCGCACTATCCCGCATAATGCTTAATATAAGAGGGCCTAGTCAGAGGCGAAGACAACTCTTAGCTAGTGTAGTTAAATCTACAGTACTTTATGCTGCAGCTATCTGGGAGAGCGCACTACAAGTTAAAAGCTTTGCGCTAGGCGTAAAGGCGGGATTGTGTGCTTTGCGGGTTTGCTGTGGCTTTCGAACCATTTCTCACGAAGCAGCCGGAGTAATTGCGGGATTACCACCACCAGATTTAATGGCCGCAGAAATTACAATGCGATATCGCAAGAGGGCAGATACGCTTAGAAGTCTCACCGTCCAAGAGTTGGAGAAAATTAATAGCGTCACCCTCTCCAAGTGGCAAGAACGGTGGAGCAGCTCCAGTAGAGGCCGATGGACTCACCAGTTAATACCAGACGTGAAGCGTTGGGTTAACAGGCAACACGGTGATTTGGATTTTTATCTGACGCAGATGATCAGCGGTCACGGATGCTTTCGCAGCTTTCTGTGTAAATATAGTTACGACACGAGTGCAACATGTGGGGTGTGCTTCAGCGCAGACGAAGACGCACACCATATATTTTTTGAATGCCTTGGTTTTGCGCGAGCGCGAATAAGAGCGGGAACTGTGCTACGGCGCCCACTAACAACAAGAAATATTGTCGAGAGTATGCTACAATCACCTGATGCCTGGATGGCCGTCAAATCCATGTGTGCTGGTGTCATGCAACGACAACGCATGGTGGAACGAGAGCGTAATACACACAGGCAACTGTGAACAGAACGTGACAAACTTTCGTGAGTAACTGCGACGTTAGAATTTAGAGACTTGCGACATTAGGACGTAAACGTACGTTTGAGCTTTAGCTCCATCTGCCTTCCGACGGTATACTTAACGGTAGTTCCGGGGGACAAAACAGACACGGGGGAGAGGTTTTAGCGGGTTAAAGTCTCGCACTCAGGCTTTCGATGCTTTCCTCTCATTTAAAAACACACACACACACACACACACACACATATAATTATTAAATAATATTACACCGATCACCTCGCGTCATTTTTACTAAAGACACTAGAGAGGTTGGCCGATCTTTACTTCAGAAGCGATATTACACGATGGCCTTTGCCATTCTCAGCGCGCTTATCTTAAAGGCAAATCTGCAGAAAATTAATTGCGCTGTATGGTCGGGACAGTATCCTGAGGGAATTTGAAAATACAGGGATAAGATCCATAGCATACGCGGATGACATACCCAAATTTTTGCCCCCTCTAAATGAGCTAGTGACTACCGCCTTAGGAGGAAGTAATGAGCCCGGTCCCGAGCAACCATATAAACCATATATACTCGTATATATATATATATATATATATATATATATATATATATATATATATATATATATATATATATATATATATATATATATATATATATATATATATATATATATATATATATAACAGGCAACACGGTGATTTGGATTTTTATCTGACGCAGATGATCAGCGGTCACGGATGCTTTCGCAGCTTTCTGTGTAAATATAGTTACGACACGAGTGCAACATGTGGGGTGTGCTTCAGCGCAGACGAAGACGCACACCATATATTTTTTGAATGCCTTGGTTTTGCGCGAGCGCGAATAAGAGCGGGAACTGTGCTACGGCGCCCACTAACAACAAGAAATATTGTCGAGAGTATGCTACAATCACCTGATGCCTGGATGGCCGTCAAATCCATGTGTGCTGGTGTCATGCAACGACAACGCATGGTGGAACGAGAGCGTAATACACACAGGCAACTGTGAACAGAACGTGACAAACTTTCGTGAGTAACTGCGACGTTAGAATTTAGAGACTTGCGACATTAGGACGTAAACGTACGTTTGAGCTTTAGCTCCATCTGCCTTCCGACGGTATACTTAACGGTGGTTCCGGGGGACAAAACAGACACGGGGGAGAGGTTTTAGCGGGTTAAAGTCTCGCACTCAGGCTTTCGATGCTTTCCTCTCATTTAAAAACACACACACACACACACACACACATATAATTATTAAATAATATTACACCGATCACCTCGCGTCATTTTTACTAAAGACACTAGAGAGGTTGGCCGATCTTTACTTCAGAAGCGATATTACACGATGGCCTTTGCCATTCTCAGCGCGCTTATCTTAAAGGCAAATCTGCAGAAAATTAATTGCGCTGTATGGTCGGGACAGTATCCTGAGGGAATTTGAAAATACAGGGATAAGATCCATAGCATACGCGGATGACATACCCAAATTTTTGCCCCCTCTAAATGAGCTAGTGACTACCGCCTTAGGAGGAAGTAATGAGCCCGGTCCCGAGCAACCATATAAACCATATATACTCGTATATATATATATATATATATATATATATATATATATATATATATATATATATATATATATATATATATATATATATATATATATATATATATATATATATATATATATATATATATATATATATATATATATATATATATATATATTATATTTGAGTTTATAAAGTTCTCACAAATTTGAATTATAAAGTTCTCACAAAGCTTAAGTGGAGCGGCTCATATCGTCTCAGGTTGCGGTGAGGAACATTAAAATGAATGTTTTGTAGCAAGTATGGGCTATCGATACCGCCATAAAGCAAATTAAGGATGAAAGTAGCGTTTAACATCTTACATACATACATACATACATATATATATATATATATATATATATATATATATATATATATATATATATATATATATATATATATATATATATATATATATATATATATATATATATATATATATATATATATATATATATATATATATATATATGTATGTATATATATACATATATATCAGGGGATGGCGGTATATGCAGTTAATATCACACCATGCGACTAAGGAATCCAAGTCCTATTGTAAAAGATTGGCGTCAATTCTATTTTTATATGTTAAAAAAAAGTTTCACATAATCGGCAAACATTAATATATTTCCATGTCTAATGGCTGTTGGGAGATCATTGATGAAAACCAAAAACAGCAGTGGTCCTAAATGGCTCCCTTGAGGAACACCAGAAGGAAATAGAAGACTCTAGCCAATAAAGTAAAGATTCAGGAAAACCAAATAACTTCATCTTTAGTAATAGCAGATTATGGTTAACTGCGTCGAAAGCCTTGCTGCAATCTGTATAGATGACATCAGTTTGCGTAGATACTTTAAAGTTATTTATTGTTTTTGATACCAATTCCAGTAAATTAGTTGTAGTTGATTTGCCTTTGCAAAAACCATGCTGCGCTGGTGAAATTAGAGCATGAATACTCCGTGAGATTTGGTCGGTAATTATCTTCTCAAACAGCTTCGGCAATGAGCTAATTTTGGCAATGCCACGATAATTTCTGATATCATATCTGTTTCCAGCTTTATAAAGAGGAAAAATAAATGAAGATTTCCATACTCTTGGGAAATAGCCAATACGTACGGAAGAATGAAATAACTTTGTAATAGGTGCAGCAAGCTCCTCAGTATTTTAGAACACCAGCAGGTAGTCCATCAGGTCCTGAGCTATAATTACATTTAATATCTTTCAAAGCCTCGAGAACAGTCTCTACGTTCACAATGGGTAAACTAATCAGCCCCGAAGAAATGTTGAAGGGATAATTCGCTAAGCTACTGGTTAGACAACACTTTGATGAGTAAGTAGATTTTAAAAAATCAGCAAACAGGTTACGAATAGTTTCAGAATCTCCCGATTCCAATTGGTCAAGTTTCATGACTGATGGATACTTAGAGACCTTCCTTTTCATGTTTACAAAATTCCAAAAGGACTTCGGATCAGAGCGCAAATTAGATTTTACCTTTATTAAATAATTAATGTACGCTTCCTTACATAGTTTTTGGTATCTGCATTTCGTTGTTACATAAACTGTAAAGCTCGATATGGATCGCCTTACGCAGTATGATTTATAATATTTAGTCTTCAAGTTCCTTAATTTCCGTAATGAAGGAGTGAACCAAGATGGTCCCTCACAACTCGAAGATCTGCGCAGCGGAATTCTTCACTATCAAGAAGAGAAATATTAAACAAGTACACAGCATCATCCAGAGTCCCAGAGGTTGAATCATCCGTAAGTTTAAGAATAGAATCCCAATTTATATTTTGTAAATAAGTTTTCATAATACCAAAATTTGCTCTACGAAAACAAAATTCCCTCCTCATAAAAGGATTACTTTTATTTACTCTAGTATACTCCTGTAAAACTGTTATTTGAAGTGTTGAGTGATGTATATCTTCTGGTAACACCAAAGGTACCGTCCTCGATAACTCAAAAATATCAGCATCGTCGACAAAAACTAAGTCCAACAATCGGTCATTATGGTTAGGTATAGAATTAATCTGTAGTAGACCTCTAGAAAATATGTCATTCAGTAGAGTAATGTAGTTTTCTAAGTCAGAAGTAGGCAGGAGAAAATTTGAATCAACACACTTTTCCCAGTTTACCTGCGGTAGATTAAAGTCACCGAGGGCAATCAGATGATCAGCATTTCCTAATTTATCAGCCAATTTACGTATGCACTAAACGAGATTTAGGTATGTATCATAAGAAGAATTAGGCGGAATGTCTGAGCAAGTGATGAAAATACTTAAGCAACCAATTTTAACGCGAACACAACAAAAGTCAATTTCAAGGTTGCAACTGCAAACTTCCTCTCTTGAAAATTACGAGGAGTCAAGAGCTATCAAAACTCCTCCAACTCTAGTAACAGTTGTATGAGATAAGTTCCTATTACTGCGATAAACTGTATAAGCATTTGAAAAGATTTCCAAGTTTAGTACATCTTCCTTCAGCCATGTTTCAGAGAAAGCTATGATTTTGTAGTCTAAATCATTACTTTTTAGTAGAAGATCCCTTAATTTAGTATTAAGACCTCTAACATTTTGATACAGAATGTATGTTTCACAATTTAGTTTATTTAAATTAAATTTACCTCTAGCATTTTGATATATGATGCTAGAGCTTGTGACGGCCTAAATTTTTTCGAATAAAATTTGGCGCACAACATATATAATTACCATTAAATGGACAACAACAAAAACACACAAATACACAAAAAGACGCAAAAGGGGCAAGATACACAAAAGACGCACTCTCCCCGCTGACACTTGTCACTTGCATACGTCAAGTGAAAGTACACAGGGCTTAAATACTGGGGACAGTTTACCTGTAACAAAGATCCCCAACACCAGCATGCAGCAAACCTGTGCATTTTATTAGAAACGCCCACACACCGACGCTCAGAGGAGAAATTGACAGAAAGTAAAAGTGGCGTGGTGTGCATTACACACGCAAGACTAACCGTGCGACAGAGCGGGATAGCCGCTGACAGCATGCATGAGAAATCGAATCACGACGCGTAGTAATAGCTCGATTCGTACACCACACAACAGAAGAGTTACAGTGAATACATATGTGATGCAAAAAACTCCGCGTGTGTGCGTAGACTGGAGTGAAGTTCACTGACCAAATGACTCGATAACCTTGAAAAGAGGTTTTTTGTTTTTAACATACGTGTTTCTGCAGAAATAAATAAGGAGAAACAGCTTAGCGGAATACATATTACCGTACTCCGTTAGAATGGAAACTTCTAGAAGGAAAGCCGAGGAGGTATAAAACCGGCTGCAAAGCAGAACTCGAGCATTCGAAGCTGTTCAGCAAGTTCATACGGTTCAGTTGTTCAGTCGGTTCAGTCAAAGCAGTGGTTCAGTCAGTTCAGTTGTGCAGTCAGTTGGCAGTATTCGAGTGAATTAAAGATCGAATTAGTGAAAAGTGATCAAGCGGGCAACGCCTTGAAAACAGTGAAGCCGACAACCGTGAAAACCAACGCAGTACGAATTCACAGTTGTAGTGGCTCAAATGCCCTCATGTTAGTACCCGTAAAGAGTTGAATTCACAGTCGTAGTGGCTCAAATGCCCTCCTGTTAAAGCTCGTAAAGAGTCGAATTCGCAGTCGTAGTGGCTCAAATGCCCTCCTGCTAAAACTCACAAAGGGACGAATTCACAGTTGTAGAGGCTCAAATGCCCTCCTGTTAGTACTCGTAAAGGAACGAATTCACAGTCGCAGTGGCTTAAATGCCCTCCTGTTAGTACTCGTAAAGAGTCGAATTCACAGTCGTAGTGGCTCAAATGCACTCCTGTTAAAACGCGCAAAGGGACGAATTCACAGTCGTAGTGGCTCAAATGCCCTCCTGTTAATACTCGAAAAGAGTTGAATTCACAATCGCAGTGGCTCAAATGCCCTCCTGTAATTACCCGTAAAGAGACGTGTAACCACCAGCTATCTCAAAAACGCAGTGAGATACCAGCAAGTCAGCAGAACACCAGTGATCTCACAAACGCAGTGAGATATCAGCAAGTCAGCAAAACACCAGTGATCTCACAAATGCAGTGAGATATCAGCAAGTCAGCAGAACACCAGTGATCTTACAAACGCAGTGAGATATCAGCAACCCAGCAAGATACCAGTGATCTCACAAATGCAGTCAGATATCAGCAATCCAGCAGAACACCAGTGATCTCACAAACACAGTGAGAAATCAGCAACAGCGAGATATCAATAATCCAGCAGAATACCAGTAATCTCACAAACGCGGTGAGACATCAACAACCCAGCAGCATAGAGCGCAAAGCGCATAGAGGTACCATCGGCATCGTATTATTTCTAGTATAAGCAAAACGCCATACAAACTTTAGAACAAGTTAGATTAAGGTGAATATTGAACCTATTAAAACAATGGTAATCGAACCCTGGAATCCCGGCGAGCTAATCCAAGCCATAGAAAAGAGACAAGAAGGTTCGTTACAAGTGACGCCCGAGCAGGGACAATATCATATTCACCAATAGAAAAAAACACGACCAGAAATATATATAATAAATTAAAATTTATTATGGAGCCGACTGGGACCAAAACGTACCGAACAGGATGGGTATACCAGCTAAATAAAGAAGCGCTTGCTCAGTGCTTGAGTGAGTTTGGACTTGTCACAGAAGGAACCTTAAATGACATGAGGAAAAGACTCGTCGAGTTCGTCAACGAAGGAAGCCACGCGGAGAGTGTGGAACGAAGGTTGAGGGCGTATGAAGCGGAAGATGGTCGCACAACACCGGAACCCAATGACCTGCCGAAGGTACTGATGATGGATGTTCCGACGAGGGAACGCAGCCCGATTGGCCGAGGAAGCGTAAACACCCCGCGGGTGAAGGACAGCAACCTGCTGGAAAGAATTGAGCGACATTCGTACCCCGATGTTATTGACAAGGTCAGGAAATGGTCCGTGAGGTATGATGGCGGTGTCGATCCTTTGGCCTTCGTAGAGCGGATGAAGGAGCTGGCCGAGACGTATGGCCTCAACAGTAATATGTTGCCACGCGCAATGCCAGAGTTGCTGGAAGACAAAGCCTTGCTCTGGTATCGCAATAACAATAATCATTGGCGATCATGGGAGGCCTTTAAGCAAGACTTCCTGGACTCCTTTCTGTCTAGTCGTTTCTTCGAGAGACTCGGCGATGACATTCGCAATCGGCAACTTCGCGCAAATGAGAAGTTCAGGGACTACGTCATAAGTTTGCAAAATCTGATGAGACACAGAGAGAGAAAAGCTGGAGAGAATCTACAAAAACTCTGCGTTTGAGTACCAGTTTTATATAAAAAGACAAGATTTCCAGGAGGTGAAGGAGTTGCTCTCGCTGGCCGAGGATTTCGAGTGGCTGCGATTTGCGAAGACGGAAAAGTTTTCAGAGGAATACCAGACGCGGCCAGTAGCTGCAAGGCAATGGCCATCCGAACACAACCATGCGGTGAGCCAAGCGGTCTCAAGGCCTTTCAACCCGAAAACGGCATGCGGACGCTGCAGGCAGGAAGGACACATGCGCCGTGATTGCCGAAACCCTATCGTGATTTTCTGCTGTGAGTGTGGCCGAGAGGGATTAAGGACCATTGATTGTTGCAGACAGGCACAGGGAAACGACCTGAGACCCCGCCGAAAGCGAGAGGAGGCGGGCTACAGCCAGAGGATCTCTCGCAGAAACTAAAGCCCTCCGAATAAACAATCGACGCATCGTGGCCATGGTGTCCATCCAAGGCAAGCAAATACAGGCGACAGTGGACACGGGAGCGACACGAAGTTTCGTGAGCAGGGCGCTCGTTGGTGGGAAAGAGGCCGTTGGAGAAAGCGAAGTTGGAAATTCGTATGGCGGACGGGACAACTAGAAAAGTGTCCGAGTGTACCACACTAAAAGTTGCGATGGGGACTGGTACATGCGAGCTCTCCTTCCTTGTGTTGACTTCGAGGAGCACGTCGTCTAGGAATGGATTTTCTGTGCGAGATAGGAGCGACACTCTCCTTCGGAGGCGAAACCGTGTCCTTGGGCCCGACGGAGAAACAGGAGAAGCTGAATGACGCAGTCATTTGCACATCAGCACAAGAATCAGGTCCTAGACAACCAGAGAACATCGAGGAGGTGACTGGAGGTTATGCGTGGATTACCGCCAGCTGAACGTCCGCTCGATTACGGATGCATACCCCACTCCAAGAATTCAACATATTTTGGAGCGGGTGCGAGATGCAAAGTATATAAGTAGTCTTGATTTAAAGAGCGAGTACTGGCAGATTCCAATGGCGGAGGACAGTAAGCAATACACAGCGTTTACTGTACCTCGAAGTGGACTTTTCCAGTGGCGGGTGATGCCCTTCGGGCTACATTCGGGTCTAGCCACTTTTCAGCGAGCTCTGGACCATGTTATCGGTCCCGATTTGGAAACTAAAGCTTTCGCCTACCTGGACGACATAATTGTCACAGGTTAGTCCGCGGAAGAGCACTTTGCAAACCTTCGAGAGGCGTTTGAGACAGGCAAATCTCAAACTCAACGTGAACAGGTGTGAGTTTTTTAAGAAAGAACTGAAATACCTGGGGCATGTGGTAAGTGAGCAAGGTATCCAGAACGACCCTGAGAAAATTTCGGCGATTCAAAATTTTAAACCACCAAAGAACTGCAAAGATACTCCTGGTACCGCAGGTTCGTGCCAGATTTCGCGAAGACCGTCCAGCCAATGACCACGCTACTAAGGAAAGGAAAACATTGGAAATGGGGCGAGGCACAACAGGAAGCGTTTGAAACCCTCAAGCAAAAACTCACGGAGGCACCAATACTGGCGTGCCCAGATTTTAACGAGAGATTCTAATTGCAAACGGACGCGAGCGACTTCGGACTTGGAGCCGAGCTCACACAACAATTGGAGGGCCAGGATCGCGTTATCGCGTACGCCAGCCGACATCTCAACAAGGCCGAAAAGAATTACTCGGCAACAGAGAAGGAATGCCTGGCCATAGTGTGGGGTATTCGCAAGATACGCGCTTACCTTGAGGGATACCGGTTCACCGTAATCACAGATCATCTGGCGCTAAAGTGGCTAAATTCTATTGAGAATCCGGGAGAATAGCGAGATGGGCCTTGGAGCTACAACAGTTTGCCTTTGACAGCCAGTACCGGAAGGGGAAGCTGAATGTATAGTAATCGCGGATGCACTATCACGACAGCCGCAAGAAACCGTCGCCAGAGTAGCAGCATAGGAGACACGCGAACAGCACGGCAAGTGGTTACAAGCAAAGGTCAGAGAAGTGGATAAAAATCCGGAGAATTTCCCAGACTACACCTTGAAGAATGGGAATCTATACCGGCATATTCCAAATCGACTTGGAGACGAGGACTGCACGCCGTGGAAATTGTGCGTGCCCAGGACCATGAGAGAACCTTGGGCGATACTCTGTGCGGATTTTGTGGGTCCGCTACCGCGTTCTACACATAGAAATACAGCTCTTCTAGTGTTCTTTGATAAATTTTCAAAATGGACTGAAATGATACAAATAATTTGCGTGAAATCCTCAACTGAACACTTGCAGCGAGCGTTCCGAGAACGCATTTTAGCCCGGTTTGGAGTACCCAAAATTCTAGTAACGGATAATGGGAATCAGTTTACGAGTCGCAGTTTTCGTCGTTTTCTCCAGGATATGGGTGTAAAACAACTGTATACTGCTCCATACACGCCACAGGAGAATCCCACGGAGAGAATCAACCGGACGATAAAAACGGACGGTTATAGCGCAACTTTCTGACAACAAGAATCGGAACTGGGGCCAACTGCTCCCAGAAATTACGCTAGCCATTAATAGCACCGTATCCGAGACCACAGGATACAGCCCGGCATATCTCACTCAAGGACGAGAGCCAAGACTTCCTGGAACCTACTACGATGAACAAACGCCAGGCAGCGGTCAGGAACCCATACAGCCCTCAGAGAAGTTAGAAAATCTAAAGGAAGTATTCAAATTGGTGGCGAGAAATTTGGAAAGGGCAACGCAGGATCAGGCGCACCACTATAACTTGCAACGACGACAGTGGAAACCAGAAATTGGTCAATCAGCTCTCGTCCGAGAGCACCCGCTGTCAAAAGCAATAGAGAGCTTCGCGGCGAAATTGTCTCCGAAGTTCGACGGCCCGTACCAGGTAATTGGATTCGTGTCACCCGTGATTGTCCGTTTACAGAAAGAAGGTGAGACTCGGCCAAGAACGGCTCATGTGAACGAGCTCAAGGCGTAACAACAGGCGGCAGCGCAAAGAGACCATACTCCCGAGAGAGTTTCAGGCAGCGAACGTCTGCTTCAGGGTACAGGAAGCCCGCCAACCACAGACGCTGACGGTCAAACCAAACCGGAAGCGAAAACAAGCAAACGCGGGCGCAGAAAGAAACTGTGTCAGCCAGAACCCGATTACAGGAAAGGAAAACCGGTTTCAGCAAGAATAGCCACAGCTAGTGAAGAATTCAACAGCGACCCGAAAGCAAAACACAGGCAGAATCCGCAAACGCGGCGACAGAATTAAAACAGGCCACAGGTGGACACCCGTGGCGCAGACGTAAAAAAGAAGCAGAAGACTACACATCCGTCGGGCGGAAAACAAACGACTCGAGCATATTCGCAAGATCGCGAGCACTTGTAATTCGGCGACTTCACACCGAATAGAGGAAGGCATTATTTTACGACGAATTGTCCTTCCAGCTATCAGCTTCGCGAATCAAAGCAAAATCCGAACTACAGGGAAAGAAAAAATTCCCAACAACGTGTTGGGCCTCGAAGGCCAAGAATCTACAATAGAGAGTTCCACGAGAGAACTACAGGATACGCTATAACGATGCACGTTCGGTTGGCAAAGAGTTCGCCCGGCGCGTTTGTTACGATATGATAACAATAACAAGAACAGCATATGCAACAACAGCAACATCGAGAACAACACACGTAAAATATCTTTAATAAAATACTCAATTAGAAGTGGTAACAAATAAAAAAAAAGGCGAGGCACACACAACAGGAGCTCACAATTTTAGCAAAACAGCTACGGAAAATTCAAGCTACCACAACACAACGTTTATAATATATAAAAAAATCAAACTTCATACAAAATCTCACAAATTGAAGCAGAAACAGCAGCAGTCGCAGACGCAGGGGAGCGACATAATTATCAACATCATCAGCGTTCCTCGGTGCCACCGCTTTTACATTGTGACGAACCTTCTTCGGGCGGCGTGGAGTAGCTACTGCGCGTCCAAGGGTTCGGGTCACAATACTTTGACGACGACAATAGTTCTCTGTTGGTACATGTAAACCCTCCCTGACCCCTCTAATTTTTTGACACAAGCGTTTTATTATAAGTAACTTTATTTAACTAAATCAAATTTTCATTTGTGCTTAAATTAGGACTTAAAATAGCCTATCCCGCCGACCTCGATTCCAATTGCGTTCCTCACGGGGAGCGGACGTACCGTCAGTTAGCTAACTACACGGTTCCGTCGTAAATTGGAATCAAGGGGAAGACGTATGGGACGTGAGTCAAGGATGGGAGCCCGTCGGTTAACAAACCACACGGGAAGACAGGATTGTGAAGGATTCAGGAGGGGAGCCCGTCGGTTAACAAACCACACGGGGAGACAGGGTGGGTGATGAAGTTTTCACACCTACTGGTTACACTGTAAATGATTATGCGATTTAAACTCATTCTGCTGAAAAATCCTTCGACGGACGTCGGTTCGGTACCGCAAAGGTGTCAAGGCACGGTTAAAGGTGTCCTTCGTTAAACACTCGCTACACTCCGCGTTAGCACTCGAAGCGTTTGTCACCTTTTTAAGAAAACTTTATGAAACTCTTTGATGCGCGATGGCTAGATCATAGAGAATAGCTGCGCGATTCCTGTGCGTCGGTTTCTTAAATAGTCACCCGCTGAACTTCCAGCGGCGGCGGTGTGAGTAGCTTCGCCACACGGCGTCCGGCTGTCTCCCTCCCGGGGAATCCCGTTATCCGTGCTCTACTCTTCCTGAATCACAATTTACTCGGCGCGTTGTTGTTTGTGGGATTTTACCCGTCCCTGGCTGTTGGTGTCGGTGGGCTCTACTTCCTACTGCTGACGCTTGCAGCCGAAAGATGGCACTACAACCGTCGAGGTAGTAGTCGCCGCTAAGTGTTGAGTAGTATGACCCACCGGTGGTGGATCCCTCCACAGGGTGACGATGTCTCGCTGTCGTTGTCTTCATCTCTTGTTTTGTGGGAACCCACCTTTGGTGAGTTCTTCACACTCTCTTCCCACTTAGGGGGTGGAGGGAAATGGTGGTCCCTTGGGAGCCCAGGGCGATCACCACTCGATACTCTCCGGAGTGATATCGCAGTCTCCGTTTGGCCTTGTTGGCCGTTGCGCGTCGCTGCAGCTCCTCGCATCGGAAAATGATGTTGGCGCAGATATGAGGAGGCAGCAGCTAGTGCCCTCTGGTGTGGAAGTCGTCCAGTCCTACGAACGACATCCCCTGGACTTGCGGTGGTACCTCCAGATTCTGCCCCAAGGTTTGCGATGGCATCGCAGGTGTCTGTTGCGTCATGTCAGAGACACTTTCCTCGGTCCCGGCTGCTACTGACGAAGTCAAATTTGCTGGAGGTGTGTCCTCGGCATGGTCCTCTGCATATAGCTGGTCGTAGAACCCTCCTTCGATCGGGTCGTAGAGGTACCCGAAACTGACTGGGCATTCTAGGGCCAGATCCTCTTCGCTAACACGATGCCACGGGTGTTCGATCGCCGTCTGGAGTATGAGATCGTGGCCTGGTAGTGGCGGTGTGGAAGTCGAATTCATAGCGGCCATTGGAGGGGGCGGACTTGCCTCGATGACCCTATTTAATGCAGGATCCACCTTGAAGCCGTAACGGTTTCCTTCATATGGCTCTTGGCTGACTTTGACCCATTGCACGGCCTCATCGTTGTTTCTCTCGGTCGTGTGTGCCAGTTGGGCTGTGATAGCGGCTGATTCCTCACTGCTCGTGATGTCTTCCTTTGCCTGAGTGGGCTGCGCCTCGTCGTCGAAGTCTCCTGCGAGCTCGGACGTGGCCTCGGGCTCCACCCGTAGGCTGTAACCCTCGTTGGACTTCGGCACGGAATGAAACTCATCATTGTGCTCCCTGGCCGGCTGCGCTGTGATAGTGGTTTGGTGGTTACTCATTTTGACGCCTTCCTGGGCCTGAGTGGGCTGCGCTTTGTCACCGAAGTCTCCGGAGAGTTCGGACATGGCCTCGGGCTCCACTCGTAGACTATAGCACACTTCCATAACCTTCAGCACGGGTTGGAGGTCAGTGGCTTTGGCTGTACAACTGTTTCGTACATGCGTCGTCGGGTGTTTGGGGGCGAACTTCAACGTGGGGAAGACGCTTACGTCCCTTCCTTGCTCCGTGGCGAGTTGTCTGAGCACTTGCGCGATCGCCTTGCGTTTCTCCTGCTTGAACGGGTGTCTTGGCGTGCCAGTATTCTCGCCTTGAAGGCTGTTGGGTCCTTGATGATTTGTTCCACGTAGTGGAGCATGAACACGCCACAGTCGTCGCCGTTTGTCTGTCGTGGTATCCTGGCGTTGATCAGCGGGAGATTCCCCTCCGTGTACCGGGATGGTTCCACCTGCAGCTCGCGGTCTCGGAATACCAGTGACAGGTACTCGCGTATCTGGGCTGCCCTCTCGGTGTCGGCTTGTTGATACAGCGAGTCCAGCTGTACGATGCAACCGTACCCACGCTTGGTCCCGGCGCTTAGTAAGTAGGCAACCATTGCCTCCCAATGGTCCCCTGAATTTATGGGCCACACGATGACCGTCATCGCCGTGAGGTCTATCCTCCTCGTCCAACGACGCACGGATTGGAATTGCTCCTCGGCGCTCCGACCCCTTGCCATTCGGTCGAAGAAGAACGGGTTGAATATGTGTGTGCGTTCTCGAAGGTGTTGCCGGTGTTCTCTTGGACCCAGCGGAGGTATACCTCCACCAATACGTCGTTCAGCCACCTGCCGCTGCTGAGCCTTTCGAAATCTCGGACTGGCACGTGGATTCCGCCTTGGCCCGGGGGTATTGGAGTAGCGAACCTTCCTCCGCTTCCGTTGCGTACGACATCTTCCGTTATGGATGTGGTGGACTGGTCCGAGTTGGTTAGCTATAATGAAAGAAGAAAGCGTTAGTGTATTCTAGCGGTCCGGGTCGATCGCTCGTCGATTTGTCTGTTCGGATGCTTCTTCTTTCGTGTCTGTGGTCCGAGTGTCGGGCTACTCGGTCTGGCGGGCGCTCTTTCTTCCCCTTTGGAGTCGCATGGAGATGTGTGGGCGTCTCGATATAGCTTCACTTCGCTGATATGTGCAGTGCGTATCAGCTCTGAGCTGTACAATGACTGGGGAGTTGAATCCAGTGACGCGGTACGGCCCGTCGAACTTCGGTGCCAGTTTCGCTGTAAACTTCTCGGCCGCGTTGGACAAGAAATGTGTTTTCGCCAAAACTCGCTGGCTAATCTGTGGTTTCCAAGGTCGATGTCGTAAATTGTAGTGCCGCGCCTGGGCATGTGCTGCGCTTCGAAGGTTGCTTCGTACAATTTCAAAGATTCCCTGTAATCGTTGAGCTCGACGATGTGGGCTCTGTTCCGGGTTGCCTGTGCCTAGTGTTTTCGTCGTATAATGCTCGAGGTAATCGTGGTTCTCTTTCCTGTGTGAGAAACGCTGGTGTGTACCCTGTGGACTCGGAGACTGTGGTGTTGATGGCTAGCATGATCTCTGGGAGTTGTTCGTCCCAGCGCTGTTGGATCCCTTTTGCTTACTGTGCAATGATACGTTTAACGTTTCGATTTGCTCTCTCGGTCGGGTTTTCCTGCGGCATGTATGGAGCGGTGAATTGTTGACGGATCCCCATCTTCTTTAAATATTCCTTGAAGTGGGCGCTGTTGAATTGTGGTCCGTTGTCACAAATGAGGACCTTTGGTACTCCATAGCGGCAGACAATTCGCTCACGAGCCTTTCTGAAGGCTATCACTTGTCGCCTTGCTCAGAGGAACTATCTCCGTCCACTTGGAGAACTTGTCGTACATGACCAGTGCCATGGTGTGACCCTGCGGCGTGCGCGGCAGCGGTCCTATGAAGTCAGCACCGATCGTCGACCATGGTTCGTTGCTCAGATGTGTCAGCATGTGTCCGGCTGGTTTTTCTTGTGAGGGTTTGTATCTCTGGCCTTTTAATATCCCGCGCCATGCCGGGCCAGTAGTAACGTTTGCCAATTCGGATTGTTGTTTTGCGAATCCCGTGATGTCCAGCGGTGGGGTTGTCGTGGTTCTCGGTGAGAACCCGAGGTCGCAGATTCTTAGGGACACACAACTTCCAAGGTGGCGAGTCATCGTCTAGATCGGATACTGGAAAATGTCGGTAGAGTTGTCCATCGAGGATTGTGTAATCCGGGAATTTCTCAGGGCTTGCCTTTACGTCTTAAAGCCTCGTGGCATGCCATCGGCAATCCGCGGTGTTGGCGTCCTGAACTAATAGAACGTCCGCTGGCTGCCTAGAGAGGGTATCTGCCACAACGTTCCACTTTCCTCGTCTGTATTTTACTTGAAACTGGTACCGCTGTAGCTCCAATGCCCACCGCGCGATCCTGCCGGAAGGGTTGTCTATGGAGTTGAGCCAGCGCAACGAGGAATGGTCAGTGAGGACGGTGAATTCGTACCCTTCCACGTACTGTCGCATTTTTCGAATGCCCACACTATCGCGAGACATTCCTTCTCGGTGGTTGAGTATCGTTGTATCGCCACGTCGGTGAGGTGGCGGCTAGCATACACGATCACTCGCTCTTCTCCTTCTTGCTCCTGCGTTAGCACCGCGCCGAGGCCATAGTCGCTAGCGTCTGTTTGGAGGACAAATTTTTGGTTAAAGTCCGGCTGCGCGAGGACGGGCGCTTCGATTAGTTTATTCTTTATTGTTTCGAAAGCATGCTGTTGCTCTGTGTCCCATCGGCAACTTGCTTTCTTGAGAAGTCTCGTCAGTGGTGTCGTGATGTCAGGGAAACCGGGTATGAATCCGCGATACCATGAAGCTGCGCCTAGAAAACGTCGAACGCCTCGTATGTCGGTAGGGGGTGGCAAATCTCGTATTGCCGTGACTTTGTCCAGGTCGGTGTGGATACCGTCGGCACTCACTACGTGACCGAGGTACTTGATTTCCTCTTGGAAGAACCTGCATTTTTCTCTGTTGATTTTTAATTTTGCAGCTTTCAACCGGCGTAACACTTCCCTCAGGTTGTCCATGTGATCTTGCCACGATTTTCCGGTGACGATGATATCGTCTAAATGTGCGAAAGCATAAGGTTCCAGTTCCGGCCCGATGACCTGGTCAAGCGCTCGTTGGAATGTGGCCGGCGCGGAGTGCAACCCGAATGGCATCGCACGCCACTGGTAAAGGCCACGGCCAGGTACGGTAAATGCAGTATACTTTTTGCTCTCGGCGTGCATAGGGATATGCCAGTAGCCATTTTTGAGATCGAGACTACTTATGTACCGCGCTTCTCGTAAACGATCCAGAGTGTGGTGTATTCTTGGCAGTGGGTACGCATCAGGTACAGACCGGGCATTGAGTTGGCGATAATCAACGCAGACGCGCCATTGTCCGGTCTTCTTCTTGTCCAATACCAGAGTAGCGCTAAATGGGCTGTTTGATGGTTCGATGCATCCCTTCTGTAGTAGCTCATCCATTTCGTCGTTAATTACCTTCTGCATAGCGGGATTTCTCGGGTAATATCGCTGCTTGAGGGGTCGTTCGTCCTTCATTACAATGCGGTGTGTAGCTATGTTTGACGTGCCCTCCAATTCATCGAAGCCACGTAGTTCTTCGTCTAGGAATTTCTCGACCTGTTCCTTGATAGGAATGTCTTTGGTGACGATAGCCTGTTGTCTTGCTGGGTTGCTTGCCTGTGGGTTACAAGCCTGTCTTGCTCGGTTGCTACTGGAGTTTTGTTCTTGTCCGGCTGAGGTGTCCGTTGCCTGTGTTAGGGGGCATCGCTCTGTTGGGCCAGCTGCTCGTTCCCTGAGTTGGAGCCGTTGGCCTCCGCACTGTAGAGTGGTACCAATTTTTACCAGGAAGTCCATTCCTAGCATCAGCGGGTCGATCACACCTAGCATGACTAGTAGGTCTATCACGCCACTGCTATTGCCCAGTTGAACTACTGCTCGAAGAGACCGGTGTACCCGCACGCCACCGTCAGCCAGCTGGACCTTCTCTCCTGTGCTGTCGGACGTCTCGGGAAGTCCCAATTCCGCTACCCGACTGGCGTTGACGTTGACTTCGCGTGGCTCCAGTGTCCAACGTCGTCTCCAAATTCACTTCTCCGATTCTCACCTTTGCCAGGATCTTCCTGCTATCGCAAAGCAAAGGTTCTGATGCAGTCGTCGTGGCTGCCAACTGGTGCGGCTCATAGGAGGAGCTTGTCGCACCTGCTGTTACTTCGTAGTTCCTTGTATTGCTCGTGTTTAATTTGGTGGGGGTGATGCCTGGTCTTGTGTTGGGGGCATTTACTGCTCTTGACGTTCCTGTCGGTTGGTCCTCCTCGGCGTTTCCCGCTCGCCTTCTGCAGCACTCGACGGTGCGCATACCGACTTTTCCGCACTCCCAGCAGAATATTTTACTGGGACGCTGATACGCGTGCTGTAAATGCCCCTGCCCTCCGCAGCGTCTGCAAGCAGCGCGTAGATACCTGATGATTTCTTCTGTTGATGCCTGCGTAACTCGTTGAGGCTGCTCGGAAAGTCGCCGGGGCGGCGATTCTGGTTTTGAGGTCTGCGTCAGTTGTCGGTGTTACTCTGGACGGGTTCGTGGTGGCGGTTCTTTTGCCTTTTCTCTCCCGATGTCCTCAAAATCCTCGGCGAGAGCGATTAATTCTTCCAAGTTTGCGAAGTTCTTGCGTCGGATATAGAGCTGGTATTCGCTGCGACAATTCCGATAAATTCGTTGCAACTGCTGTTCGCTTTGAAGGTCGGTTTGCCTCATAAGGGTCTGTATTCCCAGCACGTAGTCCTTGAAAGTCTCCCGGGGCGTTGAACGCGACGGCATATGCTGTCGTCGAAGTCCTTGAAGTACCCAGCGGGCAAGGAAAATTTCCGAAAGTCGCGTTGGAAAGCCTGGCAGTTGTCCCAGTTGCGATTGTTGTTGCGATACCATGCCAATGCCCGGTCTTTCAGTACCTCCGGCATGGTGTGAGGCAGGGTGTCGAGGTTAACGCCGTACACCGTTGCCAATTCTTCAAGCCGTTTCAAAAATGCGAGTGGATCTTGGCCCCATCATACCGCGTCGCCCATCTGCGGACTGTGTCAATAACTGACCCATGCGAGGTGTGAGCGTCCGTTCGGGCTGCCAGATGTGTACTGGTATATAGCGTTGGTAGTGGCGTCGCTCTGGTTGTCGTTGTCGTCGTCGTAATGCTGACTCGTTGTTGCCCACTGGGCCCCGGTGAGGAAGAGCGCTTGTATTTTTGTTCGAGTTCTCTCAGGCGTGACTCCTCTGCGTCGCTTAAATCTGTTCTGATGGCGTAACCGTAAAATCGTCGTCGTAACTCCTCTACCGTCCCTGTTGCCTCGAGACCAAGTTCCTCCATAATTTTCTGGAATTCCTCCTTCTGTACGTTGTACACCCATCCAGTTTTTATGAGTTTAGCGGTGCTGACATTCATTGTTGTAGTTAGTAATTTTGTCTATTAATTTTTTACTTGACTTATTGAGATTTCATTTAAATATTTTTTTATTAATTATTTTCTTGCGGGATGTTACGGGCCCCACTGCCTCGTGATTTTTCTGGTTTGCGTCTCTGTTGAATTCGTCTTGGCGAGTTTTCTTGTGGTGTGTGTCTTGGATTGCGTTCGGTGCGTGTCTTGGCTTGCGTGCGTTGTGTGTCTTGGCTTGCGTGCGTTGTGTCTTGGCTTGCGCGCGTTGTGTGTCTTGGCTTGCGATGAGGTTCTCCGCTGGTGAGATCTTTGCTAACGATTTTGCTGGTGTGTTTCTCTGATGTTTACCTACTTGTTCTGTTTCTTCACTGACCTCTGTGCGTTGTGTGTCTTGGCTTGCGTGCGTTGTGTCTTGGCTTGCGCGCGTTGTGTGTCTTGGCTTGCGATGAGGTTCTCCGCTGGTGAGATCTTTGCTAACGATTTTGCTGGTGTGTTTCTCTGATGTTTACCTGCTTGGTCAGTTTCTTCACTGACCTCTGTGCGGTGTGTGTCTTGGTTGCTTGCTCGCTGGGTGCGCTGTTTGGCTTTTGTAACTCTAGCGTTTCCTGTGCCGCTTCTGCTTGTTTCTCGAACTTCCGGTCCTTGAAGCGTGGGATTTATTCTGCTATTGTCGTCGCTGAATTTCGACCCCAAGGGTCCCTGCTCGGGCGCCAATTGTGACGAACCTTCTTCGGGCGGAATGGAGTAGCTTCTGCGCGTCCAAGGGTTGGGATCACAATACTCTGACGACGACAATAGTTCCCTGTTGGTACCTACATGTAAACCCTCCCTGACCCCTCTAATTTTGTAACACAAGTGTTTTATTATAAATAACTTTATTTAACTAAACCAACTTTTCATTTGTACTTAAATTAGGACTTAAAATAACCTATCCCGCCGACCTCTATTCCAATTGCGTTCCTCACGGTGAGTGGACGTACCGTCAGTTAGCTAACTACACGGTTCCGTCGTAAGTTGGAATCAAGGGGAAGACGTATGGGACGTGGGAGTCAAGGATGGGAGCCCGTCGGTTAACAAACCACACGGGAGACAGGATTGTGGAGGATTCAGGAGGGGAGCCCGCCGGTTAACAAACCCGTCGGTATATATATATATATATATATATATATATATATATTTATATATATATATGTATATATATATATATATATGTATATATATATATATATATATTATACAATATATATCTTATATATATATATATATATATATATATATATATATATATATATATATATATATATATATATATATATATATTGTCTTCGGTGTGGTCTACCACTTCCTCTCACCCGTCACTCAAGCGTCGCGTTCGAGGTTGATTATGCTATCGAATTTATCGCCACGTTGCATCTTACCATGTCCACGATCGGCAGTCGACTGATTTCTTCCTGCTCCTCTGTGGCGACCTCCACTTCGCTTGTGTGGTGTTACTCTGTGACACTTTACCGTTGGGGTCTGATTATTATTTTCTTTGGTGGGATCGTGTGTGCCACCACTATTACTGATGAGGAGGAATTATTTGTGCTCGGCTACGTGGGCTGTTCTCGTCCGCTTGTCTTCGGGTCTTCGGATTTTCACTATCACTGGGGAGATGAAATCTATAACCTCGTATGGACCGTCATATCGCGGGGCCAGCTTCGCTGCGAATCTATCTATTGTTTTGGAGATGGGATGCTCTTTGAGCAAGACCTGTTGGCCGATCCTCAGCTTCCATTTCCGCCGTCGTAGATTGTAGTACTTGGCCTGAACTTGTGCTGCTCGTCGTATGGCCGATCCTCAGCTTCCATTTCCGCCGTCGTAGATTGTAGTACTTGGCCTGAACTTGTGCTGCTCGTCGTATGTTTTCCTTTGCTATGGCGAACGCCTTTCGAATGCGTTCTGCGTGTTCAGTGGGAGTATACGGGTCGTATCCCGTACCTGTAGTTTCGGATTGGCTGGAATTAAAGGCCAGGCTGAGTTCTGGGAGCAGGTCATCCCACTTTGTGTGTCGTGAACCGACGTATTGTGACACCATAGTTTTGATGGTCCGATTGGTCCGCTCCGCCGGATTCTCCTGTGGAGTGTATGAGGCTGTATACCGGTGCTCTATACCGAGCTCTCGTACAAAGCGTTGAAAAGCTGCACTAATGAATTGGGCGCCGTTGTCCGAAATGAATATTTTCGGGACTCCAAATCGTGCCAAGACACGCTTCCTGAAAGCCCTGATCAGCACCTGCTGCGTTGCGCTTCTGCATGGAATTAACTCCACCCACTTGGAGAATTTGTCAGTGAACACCAATACAGCCGTATTCCCATGTGTGGACCTAGGCAAAGGGTCAATAAAATTTGCGGTCACTGTCGACCAGGGTTCCTCCGCAAGGTGGGTCAGCATCTCCCCTGCTGGTTTTCGCTGTAGCACCTTGTAACGCTGGCAGCTCTTGCAGTTTCTCACGTACTGGCTTACTTGGCGTACTTGGCGGTACATCCCCGGTCAGTAGTATTTTTCGGCCACTTGGGCTATCGTTTTACGTACCCCTAGATGCCCAGCCGTCGGTGCGTCATGGTTCTCGCTTATCGCTTCAGTACGCAGGCTCTCGCGTACGCACAGCTTCTATTGCCCTTGCCCCTGTACACCACACAACAGAAGAGTTACAGTGAATACATATGTGATGCAAAAAACTCCGCGTGTGTGCGTAGACTGGAGTGAAGTTCACTGACCAAATGACTCGATAACCTTGAAAAGAGGTTTTTTGTTTTTAACATACGTGTTTCTGCAGAAATAAATAAGGAGAAACAGCTTAGCGGAATACATATTACCGTACTCCGTTAGAATGGAAACTTCTAGAAGGAAAGCCGAGGAGGTATAAAACCGGCTGCAAAGCAGAACTCGAGCATTCGAAGCTGTTCAGCAAGTTCATACGGTTCAGTTGTTCAGTCGGTTCAGTCAAAGCAGTGGTTCAGTCAGTTCAGTTGTGCAGTCAGTTGGCAGTATTCGAGTGAATTAAAGATCGAATTAGTGAAAAGTGATCAAGCGGGCAACGCCTTGAAAACAGTGAAGCCGACAACCGTGAAAACCAACGCAGTACGAATTCACAGTTGTAGTGGCTCAAATGCCCTCATGTTAGTACCCGTAAAGAGTTGAATTCACAGTCGTAGTGGCTCAAATGCCCTCCTGTTAAAGCTCGTAAAGAGTCGAATTCGCAGTCGTAGTGGCTCAAATGCCCTCCTGCTAAAACTCACAAAGGGACGAATTCACAGTTGTAGAGGCTCAAATGCCCTCCTGTTAGTACTCGTAAAGGAACGAATTCACAGTCGCAGTGGCTTAAATGCCCTCCTGTTAGTACTCGTAAAGAGTCGAATTCACAGTCGTAGTGGCTCAAATGCACTCCTGTTAAAACGCGCAAAGGGACGAATTCACAGTCGTAGTGGCTCAAATGCCCTCCTGTTAATACTCGAAAAGAGTTGAATTCACAATCGCAGTGGCTCAAATGCCCTCCTGTAATTACCCGTAAAGAGACGTGTAACCACCAGCTATCTCAAAAACGCAGTGAGATACCAGCAAGTCAGCAGAACACCAGTGATCTCACAAACGCAGTGAGATATCAGCAAGTCAGCAAAACACCAGTGATCTCACAAATGCAGTGAGATATCAGCAAGTCAGCAGAACACCAGTGATCTTACAAACGCAGTGAGATATCAGCAACCCAGCAAGATACCAGTGATCTCACAAATGCAGTCAGATATCAGCAATCCAGCAGAACACCAGTGATCTCACAAACACAGTGAGAAATCAGCAACAGCGAGATATCAATAATCCAGCAGAATACCAGTAATCTCACAAACGCGGTGAGACATCAACAACCCAGCAGCATAGAGCGCAAAGCGCATAGAGGTACCATCGGCATCGTATTATTTCTAGTATAAGCAAAACGCCATACAAACTTTAGAACAAGTTAGATTAAGGTGAATATTGAACCTATTAAAACAATGGTAATCGAACCCTGGAATCCCGGCGAGCTAATCCAAGCCATGGAAAAGAGACAAGAAGGTTCGTTACAAGTGACGCCCGAGCAGGGACAATATCATATTCACCAATAGAAAAAAACACGACCAGAAATATATATAATAAATTAAAATTTATTATGGAGCCGACTGGGACCAAAACGTACCGAACAGGATGGGTATACCAGCTAAATAAAGAAGCGCTTGCTCAGTGCTTGAGTGAGTTTGGACTTGTCACAGAAGGAACCTTAAATGACATGAGGAAAAGACTCGTCGAGTTCGTCAACGAAGGAAGCCACGCGGAGAGTGTGGAACGAAGGTTGAGGGCGTATGAAGCGGAAGATGGTCGCACAACACCGGAACCCAATGACCTGCCGAAGGTACTGATGATGGATGTTCCGACGAGGGAACGCAGCCCGATTGGCCGAGGAAGCGTAAACACCCCGCGGGTGAAGGACAGCAACCTGCTGGAAAGAATTGAGCGACATTCGTACCCCGATGTTATTGACAAGGTCAGGAAATGGTCCGTGAGGTATGATGGCGGTGTCGATCCTTTGGCCTTCGTAGAGCGGATGAAGGAGCTGGCCGAGACGTATGGCCTCAACAGTAATATGTTGCCACGCGCAATGCCAGAGTTGCTGGAAGACAAAGCCTTGCTCTGGTATCGCAATAACAATAATCATTGGCGATCATGGGAGGCCTTTAAGCAAGACTTCCTGGACTTCTTTCTGTCTAGTCGTTTCTTCGAGAGACTCGGCGATGACATTCGCAATCGGCAACTTCGCGCAAATGAGAAGTTCAGGGACTACGTCATAAGTTTGCAAAATCTGATGAGACACAGAGAGAGAAAAGCTGGAGAGAATCTACAAAAACTCTGCGTTTGAGTACCAGTTTTATATAAAAAGACAAGATTTCCAGGAGGTGAAAGAGTTGCTCTCGCTGGCCGAGGATTTCGAGTGGCTGCGATTTGCGAAGACGGAAAAGTTTTCAGAGGAATACCAGACGCGGCCAGTAGCTGCAAGGCAATGGCCATCCGAACACAACCATGCGGTGAGCCAAGCGGTCTCAAGGCCTTTCAACCCGAAAACGGCATGCGGACGCTGCAGGCAGGAAGGACACATGCGCCGTGATTGCCGAAACCCTATCGTGATTTTCTGCTGTGAGTGTGGCCGAGAGGGATTAAGGACCATTGATTGTTGCAGACAGGCACAGGGAAACGACCTGAGACCCCGCCGAAAGCGAGAGGAGGCGGGCTACAGCCAGAGGATCTCTCGCAGAAACTAAAGCCCTCCGAATAAACAATCGACGCATCGTGGCCATGGTGTCCATCCAAGGCAAGCAAATACAGGCGACAGTGGACACGGGAGCGACACGAAGTTTCGTGAGCAGGGCGCTCGTTGGTGGGAAAGAGGCCGTTGGAGAAAGCGAAGTTGGAAATTCGTATGGCGGACGGGACAACTAGAAAAGTGTCCGAGTGTACCACACTAAAAGTTGCGATGGGGACTGGTACATGCGAGCTCTCCTTCCTTGTGTTGACTTCGAGGAGCACGTCGTCTAGGAATGGATTTTCTGTGCGAGATAGGAGCGACACTCTCCTTCGGAGGCGAAACCGTGTCCTTGGGCCCGACGGAGAAACAGGAGAAGCTGAATGACGCAGTCATTTGCACATCAGCACAAGAATCAGGTCCTAGACAACCAGAGAACATCGAGGAGGTGACTGGAGGTTATGCGTGGATTACCGCCAGCTGAACGTCCGCTCGATTACGGATGCATACCCCACTCCAAGAATTCAACATATTTTGGAGCGCGTGCGAGATGCAAAGTATATAAGTAGTCTTGATTTAAAGAGCGAGTACTGGCAGATTCCAATGGCGGAGGACAGTAAGCAATACACAGCGTTTACTGTACCTCGAAGTGGACTTTTCCAGTGGCGGGTGATGCCCTTCGGGCTACATTCGGGTCTAGCCACTTTTCAGCGAGCTCTGGACCAGGTTATCGGTCCCGATTTGGAAACTAAAGCTTTCGCCTACCTGGACGACATAATTGTCACAGGTTAGTCCGCGGAAGAGCACTTTGCAAACCTTCGAGAGGCGTTTGAGACAGGCAAATCTCAAACTCAACGTGAACAGGTGTGAGTTTTTTAAGAAAGAACTGAAATACCTGGGGCATGTGGTAAGTGAGCAAGGTATCCAGAACGACCCTGAGAAAATTTCGGCGATTCAAAATTTTAAACCACCAAAGAACTGCGAAGATACTCCTGGTACCGCAGGTTCGTGCCAGATTTCGCGAAGACCGTCCAGCCAATGACCACGCTACTAAGGAAAGGAAAACATTGGAAATGGGGCGAGGCACAACAGGAAGCGTTTGAAACCCTCAAGCAAAAACTCACGGAGGCACCAATACTGGCGTGCCCAGATTTTAACGAGAGATTCTAATTGCAAACGGACGCGAGCGACTTCGGACTTGGAGCCGAGCTCACACAACAATTGGAGGGCCAGGATCGCGTTATCGCGTACGCCAGCCGACATCTCAACAAGGCCGAAAAGAATTACTCGGCAACAGAGAAGGAATGCCTGGCCATAGTGTGGGGTATTCGCAAGATGCGCGCTTACCTTGAGGGATACCGGTTCACCGTAATCACAGATCATCTGGCGCTAAAGTGGCTAAATTCTATTGAGAATCCGGGAGAATAGCGAGATGGGCCTTGGAGCTACAACAGTTTGCCTTTGACAGCCAGTACCGGAAGGGGAAGCTGAATGTATAGTAATCGCGGATGCACTATCACGACAGCCGCAAGAAACCGTCGCCAGAGTAGCAGCATAGGAGACACGCGAACAGCACGGCAAGTGGTTACAAGCAAAGGTCAGAGAAGTGGATAAAAATCCGGAGAATTTCCCAGACTACACCTTGAAGAATGGGAATCTATACCGGCATATTCCAAATCGACTTGGAGACGAGGACTGCACGCCGTGGAAATTGTGCGGGCCCAGGACCATGAGAGAACCTTGGGCGATACTCTGTGCGGATTTTGTGGGTCCGCTACCGCGTTCTACACATAGAAATACAGCTCTTCTAGTGTTCTTTGATAAATTTTCAAAATGGACTGAAATGATACAAATAATTTGCGTGAAATCCTCAACTGAACACTTGCAGCGAGCGTTCCGAGAACGCATTTTAGCCCGGTTTGGAGTACCCAAAATTCTAGTAACGGATAATGGGACTCAGTTTACGAGTCGCAGTTTTCGTCGTTTTCTCCAGGATATGGGTGTAAAACAACTGTATACTGCTCCATACACGCCACAGGAGAATCCCACGGAGAGAATCAACCGGACGATAAAAACGGACGGTTATAGCGCAACTTTCTGACAACAAGAATCGGAACTGGGACCAACTGCTCCCAGAAATTACGCTAGCCATTAATAGCACCGTATCCGAGACCACAGGATACAGCCCGGCATATCTCACTCAAGGACGAGAGCCAAGACTTCCTGGAACCTACTACGATGAACGAACGCCAGGCAGCGGTCAGGAACCCATACAGCCCTCAGAGAAGTTAGAAAATCTAAAGGAAGTATTCAAATTGGTGGCGAGAAATTTGGAAAGGGCAACGCAGGATCAGGCGCACCACTATAACTTGCAACGACGACAGTGGAAACCAGAAATTTGTCAATCAGCTCTCGTCCGAGAGCACCCGCTGTCAAAAGCAATAGACAGCTTCGCGGCGAAATTGTCTCCGAAGTTCGACGGCCCGTACCAGGTAATTGGATTCGTGTCACCCGTGATTGTCCGTTTACAGAAAGAAAGTGAGACTCGGCCAAGAACGGCTCATGTGAACGAGCTCAAGGCGTAACAACAGGCGGCAGCGCAAAGAGACCATACTCCCGAGAGAGTTTCAGGCAGCGAACGTCTGCTTCAGGGTACAGGAAGCCCGCCAACCACAGACGCTGACGGTCAAACCAAACCGGAAGCGAAAACAAGCAAACGCGGGCGCAGAAAGAAACTGTGTCAGCCAGAACCCGATTACAGGAAAGGAAAACCGGTTTCAGCAAGAATAGCCACAGCTAGTGAAGAATTCAACAGCGACCCGAAAGCAAAACACAGGCAGAATCCGCAAACGCGGCGACAGAATTAAAACAGGCCACAGGTGGACACCCGTGGCGCAGACGTAAAAAAGAAGCAGAAGACTACACATCCGTCGGGCGGAAAACAAACGACTCGAGCATATTCGCAAGATCGCGAGCACTTGTAATTCGGCGACTTCACACCGAATAGAGGAAGGCATTATTTTACGACGAATTGTCCTTCCAGCTATCAGCTTCGCGAATCAAAGCAAAATCCGAACTACAGGGAAAGAAAAAATTCCCAACAACGTGTTGGGCCTCGAAGGCCAAGAATCTACAATAGAGAGTTCCACGAGAGAACTACAGGATACGCTATAACGATGCACGTTCGGTTGGCAAAGAGTTCGCCCGGCGCGTTTGTTACGATATGATAACAATAACAAGAACAGCATATGCAACAACAGCAACATCGAGAACAACACACGTAAAATATCTTTAATAAAATACTCAATTAGAAGTGGTAACAAATAAAAAAAAAAGGCGAGGAACACACAACAGGAGCTCACAATTTTAGCAAAACAGCTACGGAAAATTCAAGCTACCACAACACAACGTTTATAATATATAAAAAAATCAAACTTCATACAAAATCTCACAAATTGAAGCAGAAACAGCAGCAGTCGCAGACGCAGGGGAGCGACATAATTATCAACATCATCAGCGTTCCTCGGTGCCACCGCTTTTACATTGTGACGAACCTTCTTCGGGCGGCGTGGAGTAGCTACTGCGCGTCCAAGGGTTCGGGTCACAATACTTTGACGACGACAATAGTTCTCTGTTGGTACATGTAAACCCTCCCTGACCCCTCTAATTTTTTGACACAAGCGTTTTATTATAAGTAACTTTATTTAACTAAATCAAATTTTCATTTGTGCTTAAATTAGGACTTAAAATAGCCTATCCCGCCGACCTCGATTCCAATTGCGTTCCTCACGGGGAGCGGACGTACCGTCAGTTAGCTAACTACACGGTTCCGTCGTAAATTGGAATCAAGGGGAAGACGTATGGGACGTGAGTCAAGGATGGGAGCCCGTCGGTTAACAAACCACACGGGAAGACAGGATTGTGAAGGATTCAGGAGGGGAGCCCGTCGGTTAACAAACCACACGGGGAGACAGGGTGGGTGATGAAGTTTTCACACCTACTGGTTACACTGTAAATGATTATGCGATTTAAACTCATTCTGCTGAAAAATCCTTCGACGGACGTCGGTTTGGTACCGCAAAGGTGTCAAGGCACGGTGAAAGGTGTCCTTCGTTAAACACTCGCTACACTCCGCGTTAGCACTCGAAGCGTTTGTCACCTTTTTAAGAAAACTTTATGAAACTCTTTGATGCGCGATGGCTAGATCATAGAGAATAGCTGCGCGATTCCTGTGCGTCGGTTTCTTAAATAGTCACCCGCTGAACTTCCAGCGGCGGCGGTGTGAGTAGCTTCGCCACACGGCGTCCGGCTGTCTCCCTCCCGGGGAATCCCGTTATCCGTGCTCTACTCTTCCTGAATCACAATTTACTCGGCGCGTTGTTGTTTGTGGGATTTTTCCCGTCCCTGGCTGTTGGTGTCGGTGGGCTCTACTTCCTACTGCTGACGCTTGCCGCCGAAAGATGGCGCTACAACCGTCGAGGTTGTAGTCGCCGCTAAGTGTTGAGTAGTATGACCCACCGGTGGTGGATCCCTCCACAGGGTGACGATGTCTCGCTGTCGTTGTCTTCATCTCTTGTTTTGTGGGAACCCACCTTTGGTGAGTTCTTCACACTCTCTTCCCACTTAGGGGGTGGAGGGAAATGGTGGTCCCTTGGGAGCCCAGGGCGATCACCACTCGATACTCTCCGAAGTGATATCGCAGTCTCCGTTTGGCCTTGTTGGCCGTTGCGCGTCGCTGCAGCTCCTCGCATCGGAAAATGATGTTGGCGCAGATATGAGGAGGCAGCAGCTAGTGCCCTCTGGTGTGGAAGTCGTCCAGTCCTACGAACGACATCCCCTGGACTTGCGGTGGTACCTCCAGATTCTGCCCCAAGGTTTGCGGTGGCATCGCAGGTGTCTGTTGCGTCATGTCAGAGACACTTTCCTCGGTCCCGGCTGCTACTGACGAAGTCAAATTTGCTGGAGGTGTGTCCTCGGCATGGTCCTCTGCATATAGCTGGTCGTAGAACCCTCCTTCGATCGGGTCGTAGAGGTACCCGAAACTGACTGGGCATTCTAGGGCCAGATCCTCTTCGCTAACACGATGCCACGGGTGTTCGATCGCCGTCTGGAGTATGAGATCGTGGCCTGGTAGTGGCGGTGTGGAAGTCGAATTCATAGCGGCCATTGGAGGGGGCGGACTTGCCTCGATGACCCTATTTAATGCAGGATCCACCTTGAAGCCGTAACGGTTTCCTTCATATGGCTCTTGGCTGACTTTGACCCATTGCACGGCCTCATCGTTGTTTCTCTCGGTCGTGTGTGCCAGTTGGGCTGTAATAGCGGCTGATTCCTCACTGCTCGTGATGTCTTCCTTTGCCTGAGTGGGCTGCGCCTCGTCGTCGAAGTCTCCTGCGAGCTCGGACGTGGCCTCGGGCTCCACCCGTAGGCTGTAACCCTCGTTGGACTTCGGCACGGAATGAAACTCATCACTGTGCTCCCTGGCCGGCTGCGCTGTGATAGTGGTTTGGTGGTTACTCATTTTGACGCCTTCCTGGGCCTGAGTGGGCTGCGCTTTGTCACCGAAGTCTCCGGAGAGTTCGGACATGGCCTCGGGCTCCACTCGTAGACTATAGCACACTTCCATAACCTTCAGCACGGGTTGGAGGTCAGTGGCTTTGGCTGTACAACTGTTTCGTACATGCGTCGTCGGGTGTTTGGGGGCGAACTTCAACGTGGGGAAGACGCTTACGTCCCTTCCTTGCTCCGTGGCGAGTTGTCTGAGCACTTGCGCGATCGCCTTGCGTTTCTCCTGCTTGAACGGGTGTCTTGGCGTGCCAGTATTCTCGCCTTGAAGGCTGTTGGGTCCTTGATGATTTGTTCCACGTAGTGGAGCATGAACACGCCACAGTCGTCGCCGTTTGTCTGTCGTGGTATCCTGGCGTTGATCAGCAGGAGATTCCCCTCCGTGTACCGGGATGGTTCCACCTGCAGCTCGCGGTCTCGGAATACCAGTGACAGGTACTCGCGTATCTGGGCTGCCCTCTCGGTGTCGGCTTGTTGATACAGCGAGTCCAGCTGTACGATGCAACCGTACCCACGCTTGGTCCCGGCGCTTAGTAAGTAGGCAACCATTGCCTCCCAATGGTCCCCTGAATTTATGGGCCACACGATGACCGTCATCGCCGTGAGGTCTATCCTCCTCGTCCAACGACGCACGGATTGGAATTGCTCCTCGGCGCTCCGACCCCTTGCCATTCGGTCGAAGAAGAACGGGTTGAATATGTGTGTGCGTTCTCGAAGGTGTTGCCGGTGTTCTCTTGGACCCAGCGGAGGTATACCTCCACCAATACGTCGTTCAGCCACCTGCCGCTGCTGAGCCTTTCGAAATCTCGGACTGGCACGTGGATTCCGCCTTGGCCCGGGGGTATTGGAGTAGCGAACCTTCCTCCGCTTCCGTTGCGTACGACATCTTCCGTTATGGATGTGGTGGACTGGTCCGAGTTGGTTAGCTATAATGAAAGAAGAAAGCGTTAGTGTATTCTAGCGGTCCGGGTCGATCGCTCGTCGATTTGTCTGTTCGGATGCTTCTTCTTTCGTGTCTGTGGTCCGAGTGTCGGGCTACTCGGTCTGGCGGGCGCTCTTTCTTCCCCTTTGGAGTCGCATGGAGATGTGTGGGCGTCTCGATATAGCTTCACTTCGCTGATATGTGCAGTGCGTATCAGCTCTGAGCTGTACAATGACTGGGGAGTTGAATCCAATGACGCGGTACGGCCCGTCGAACTTCGGTGCCAGTTTCGCTGTAAACTTCTCGGCCGCGTTGGACAAGAAATGTGTTTTCGCCAAAACTCGCTGGCCAATCTGTGGTTTCCAAGGTCGATGTCGTAAATTGTAGTGCCGCGCCTGGGCATGTGCTGCGCTTCGAAGGTTGCTTCGTACAATTTCAAAGATTCCCTGTAATCGTTGAGCTCGACGATGTGGGCTCTGTTCCGGGTTGCCTGTGCCTAGTGTTTTCGTCGTATAATGCTCGAGGTAATCGTGGTTCTCTTTCCTGTGTGAGAAACGCTGGTGTGTACCCTGTGGACTCGGAGACTGTGGTGTTGATGGCTAGCATGATCTCTGGGAGTTGTTCGTCCCAGCGCTGTTGGATCCCTTTTGCTTACTGTGCAATGATACGTTTAACGTTTCGATTTGCTCTCTCGGTCGGGTTTTCCTGCGGCATGTATGGAGCGGTGAATTGTTGACGGATCCCCATCTTCTTTAAATATTCCTTGAAGTGGGCGCTGTTGAATTGTGGTCCGTTGTCACAAATGAGGACCTTTGGTACTCCATAGCGGCAGACAATTCGCTCACGAGCCTTTCTGAAGGCTATCACTTGTCGCCTTGCTCAGAGGAACTATCTCCGTCCACTTGGAGAACTTGTCGTACATGACCAGTGCCATGGTGTGACCCTGCGGCGTACGCGGCAGCGGTCCTATGAAGTCAGCACCGATCGTCGACCATGGTTCGTTGCTCAGATGTGTCAGCATGTGTCCGGCTGGTTTTTCTTGTGAGGGTTTGTATCTCTGGCCTTTTAATATCCCGCGCCATGCCGGGCCAGTAGTAACGTTTGCCAATTCGGATTGTTGTTTTGCGAATCCCGTGATGTCCAGCGGTGGGGTTGTCGTGGTTCTCGGTGAGAACCCGAGGTCGCAGATTCTTAGGGACACACAACTTCAAGGTGGCGAGTCTAGATCGGATACTGGAAAATGTCGGTAGAGTTGTCCATCGAGGATTGTGTAATCCGGGAATTTCTCAGGGCTTGCCTTTACGTCTTGAAGCCTCGTGGCATGCCATCGGCAATCCGCGGTGTTGGCGTCCTGAACTAATAGAACGTCCGCTGGCTGCCTAGAGAGGGTATCTGCCACAACGTTCCACTTTCCTCGTCTGTATTTTACTTGAAACTGGTACCGCTGTAGCTCCAATGCCCACCGCGCGATCCTGCCGGAAGGGTTGTCTATGGAGTTGAGCCAGCGCAACGAGGAATGGTCAGTGAGGACGGTGAATTCGTACCCTTCCACGTACTGTCGCATTTTTCGAATGCCCACACTATCGCGAGACATTCCTTCTCGGTGGTTGAGTATCGTTGTATCGCCACGTCGGTGAGGTGGCGGCTAGCATACACGATCACTCGCTCTTCTCCTTCTTGCTCCTGCGTTAGCACCACGCCGAGGCCATAGTCGCTAGCGTCTGTTTGGAGGACAAATTTTTGGTTAAAGTCCTGCTGCGCGAGGACGGGCGCTTCGATTAGTTTATTCTTTATTGTTTCGAAAGCATGCTGTTGCTCTGTGTCCCATCGGCAACTTGCTTTCTTGAGAAGTCTCGTCAGTGGTATCGTGATGTCAGAGAAACCGGGTATGAATCCGCGATACCATGAAGCTGCGCCTAGAAAACGTCGAACGCCTCGTATGTCGGTAGGGGGTGGCAAATCTCGTATTGCCGTGACTTTGTCCAGGTCGGTGTGGATACCGTCGGCACTCACTACGTGACCGAGGTACTTGATTTCCTCTTGGAAGAACCTGCATTTTTCTCTGTTGATTTTTAATTTTGCAGCTTTCAACCGGCGTAACACTTCCCTCAGGTTGTCCATGTGATCTTGCCACGATTTTCCGGTGACGATGATATCGTCTAAATGTGCGAAAGCATAAGGTTCCAGTTCCGGCCCGATGACCTGGTCAAGCGCTCGTTGGAATGTGGCCGGCGCGGAGTGCAACCCGAATGGCATCGCACGCCACTGGTAAAGGCCACGGCCAGGTACGGTAAATGCAGTATACTTTTTGCTCTCGGCGTGCATAGGGATATGCCAGTAGCCATTTTTGAGATCGAGACTACTTATGTACCGCGCTTCTCGTAAACGATCCAGAGTGTGGTGTATTCTTGGCAGTGGGTACGCATCAGGTACAGACCGGGCATTGAGTTGGCGATAATCAACGCAGACGCGCCATTGTCCGGTCTTCTTCTTGTCCAATACCAGAGTAGCGCTAAATGGGCTGTTTGATGGTTCGATGCATCCCTTCTGTAGTAGCTCATCCATTTCGTCGTTAATTACCTTCTGCATAGCGGGATTTCTCGGGTAATATCGCTGCTTGAGGGGTCGTTCGTCCTTCATTACAATGCGGTGTGTAGCTATGTTTGACGTGCCCTCCAATTCATTGAAGCCACGTAGTTCTTCGTCTAGGAATTTCTCGACCTGTTCCTTGATAGGAATGTCTTTGGTGACGATAGCCTGTTGTCTTGCTGGGTTGCTTGCCTGTGGGTTACAAGCCTGTCTTGCTCGGTTGCTACTGGAGTTTTGTTCTTGTCCGGCTGAGGTGTCCGTTGCCTGTGTTAGGGGGCATCGCTCTGTTGGGCCAGCTGCTCGTTCCCTGAGTTGGAGCCGTTGGCCTCCGCACTGTAGAGTGGTACCAATTTTTACCAGGAAGTCCATTCCTAGCATCAGCGGGTCGATCACACCTAGCATGACTAGTAGGTCTATCACGCCACTGCTATTGCCCAGTTGAACTACTGCTCGAAGAGACCGGTGTACCCGCACGCCACCGTCAGCCAGCTGGACCTTCTCTCCTGTGCTGTCGGACGTCTCGGGAAGTCCCAATTCCGCTACCCGACTGGCGTTGACGTTGACTTCGCGTGGCTCCAGTGTCCAACGTCGTCTCCAAATTCACTTCTCCGATTCTCACCTTTGCCAGGATCTTCCTGCTATCGCAAAGCAAAGGTTCTGATGCAGTCGTCGTGGCTGCCAACTGGTGCGGCTCATAGGAGGAGCTTGTCGCACCTGCTGTTACTTCGTAGTTCCTTGTATTGCTCGTGTTTAATTTGGTGGGGGTGATGCCTGGTCTTGTGTTGGGGGCATTTACTGCTCTTGACGTTCCTGTCGGTTGGTCCTCCTCGGCGTTTCCCGCTCGCCTTCTGCAGCACTCGACGGTGCGCATACCGACTTTTCCGCACTCCCAGCAGAATATTTTACTGGGACGCTGATACGCGTGCTGTAAATGCCCCTGCCCTCCGCAGCGTCTGCAAGCAGCGCGTAGATACCTGATGATTTCTTCTGTTGATGCCTGCGTAACTCGTTGAGGCTGCTCGGAAAGTCGCCGGGGCGGCGATTCTGGTTTTGAGGTCTGCGTCAGTTGTCGGTGTTACTCTGGACGGGTTCGTGGTGGCGGTTCTTTTGCCTTTTCTCTCCCGATGTCCTCAAAATCCTCGGCGAGAGCGATTAATTCTTCCAAGTTTGCGAAGTTCTTGCGTCGGATATAGAGCTGGTATTCGCTGCGACAATTCCGATAAATTCGTTGCAACTGCTGTTCGCTTTGAAGGTCGGTTTGCCTCATAAGGGTCTGTATTCCCAGCACGTAGTCCTTGAAAGTCTCCCGGGGCGTTGAACGCGACGGCATATGCTGTCGTCGAAGTCCTTGAAGTACCCAGCGGGCAAGGAAAATTTCCGAAAGTCGCGTTGGAAAGCCTGTCAGTTGTCCCAGTTGCGATTGTTGTTGCGATACCATGCCAATGCCCGGTCTTTCAGTACCTCCGGCATGGTGTGAGGCAGGGTGTCGAGGTTAACGCCGTACACCGTTGCCAATTCTTCAAGCCGTTTCAAAAATGCGAGTGGATCTTGGCCCCATCATACCGCGTCGCCCATCTGCGGACTGTGTCAATAACTGACCCATGCGAGGTGTGAGCGTCCGTTCGGGCTGCCAGATGTGTACTGGTATATAGCGTTGGTAGTGGCGTCGCTCTGGTTGTCGTTGTCGTCGTCGTAATGCTGACTCGTTGTTGCCCACTGGGCCCCGGTGAGGAAGAGCGCTTGTATTTTTGTTCGAGTTCTCTCAGGCGTGACTCCTCTGCGTCGCTTAAATCTGTTCTGATGGCGTAACCGTAAAATCGTCGTCGTAACTCCTCTACCGTCCCTGTTGCCTCGAGACCAAGTTCCTCCATAATTTTCTGGAATTCCTCCTTCTGTACGTTGTACACCCATCCAGTTTTTATGAGTTTAGCGGTGCTGACATTCATTGTTGTAGTTAGTAATTTTGTCTATTAATTTTTTACTTGACTTATTGAGATTTCATTTAAATATTTTTTTATTAATTATTTTCTTGCGGGATGTTACGGGCCCCACTGCCTCGTGATTTTTCTGGTTTGCGTCTCTGTTGAATTCGTCTTGGCGAGTTTTCTTGTGGTGTGTGTCTTGGATTGCGTTCGGTGCGTGTCTTGGCTTGCGTGCGTTGTGTGTCTTGGCTTGCGTGCGTTGTGTCTTGGCTTGCGCGCGTTGTGTGTCTTGGCTTGCGATGAGGTTCTCCGCTGGTGAGATCTTTGCTAACGATTTTGCTGGTGTGTTTCTCTGATGTTTACCTACTTGTTCTGTTTCTTCACTGACCTCTGTGCGTTGTGTGTCTTGGCTTGCGTGCGTTGTGTCTTGGCTTGCGCGCGTTGTGTGTCTTGGCTTGCGATGAGGTTCTCCGCTGGTGAGATCTTTGCTAACGATTTTGCTGGTGTGTTTCTCTGATGTTTACCTGCTTGGTCAGTTTCTTCACTGACCTCTGTGCGGTGTGTGTCTTGGTTGCTTGCTCGCTGGGTGCGCTGTTTGGCTTTTGTAACTCGAGCGTTTCCGGTGCCGCTTCTGCTTGTTTCTCGAACTTCCGGTCCTTGAAGCGTGGGATTTATTCTGCTATTGTCGTCGCTGAATTTCGACCCCAAGGGTCCCTGCTCGGGCGCCAATTGTGACGAACCTTCTTCGGGCGGAATGGAGTAGCTTCTGCGCTTCCAAGGGTTGGGATCACAATACTCTGACGACGACAATAGTTCCCTGTTGGTACCTACATGTAAACCCTCCCTGACCCCTCTAATTTTGTAACACAAGTGTTTTATTATAAATAACTTTATTTAACTAAACCAACTTTTCATTTGTACTTAAATTAGGACTTAAAATAACCTATCCCGCCGACCTCTATTCCAATTGCGTTCCTCACGGTGAGTGGACGTACCGTCAGTTAGCTAACTACACGGTTCCGTCGTAAGTTGGAATCAAGGGGAAGACGTATGGGACGTGGGAGTCAAGGATGGGAGCCCGTCGGTTAACAAACCACACGGGAGACAGGATTGTGGAGGATTCAGGAGGGGAGCCCGTCGGTTAACAAACCCGTCGGTATATATATATATATATATATATATATATATATATATATATGTATATATATATATATATATATATATATATATATATATTATACAATATATATCTTATATATATATATATATATATATATATATATATATATATATATATATATATATATATATATATATATATATATATATATATATATATATATATATATATATATATATATATATATATATATATATATATATATATATATATATATATATATATATTGTCTTCGGTGTGGTCTACCACTTCCTCTCACCCGTCACTCAAGCGTCGCGTTCGAGGTTGATTATGCTATCGAATTTATCGCCACGTTGCATCTTACCATGTCCACGATCGGCAGTCGACTGATTTCTTCCTGCTCCTCTGTGGCGACCTCCACTTCGCTTGTGTAGTGTTACTCTGTGACACTTTACCGTTGGGGTCTGATTATTATTTTCTTTGGTGGGATCGTGTGTGCCACCACTATTACTGATGAGGAGGAATTATTTGTGCTCGGCTACGTGGGCTGTTCTCGTCCGCTTGTCTTCGGGTCTTCGGATTTTCACTATCACTGGGGAGATGAAATCTATAACCTCGTATGGACCGTCATATCGCGGGGCCAGCTTCGCTGCGAATCTATCTATTGTTTTGGAGATGGGATGCTCTTTGAGCAAGACCTGTTGGCCGATCCTCAGCTTCCATTTCCGCCGTCGTAGATTGTAGTACTTGGCCTGAACTTGTGCTGCTCGTCGTATGGCCGATCCTCAGCTTCCATTTCCGCCGTCGTAGATTGTAGTACTTGGCCTGAACTTGTGCTGCTCGTCGTATGTTTTCCTTTGCTATGGCGAACGCCTTTCGAATGCGTTCTGCGTGTTCAGTGGGAGTATACGGGTCGTATCCCGTACCTGTAGTTTCGGATTGGCTGGAATTAAATGCCAGGCTGAGTTCTGGGAGCAGGTCATCCCACTTTGTGTGTCGTGAACCGACGTATTGTGACACCATAGTTTTGATGGTCCGATTGGTCCGCTCCGCCGGATTCTCCTGTGGAGTGTATGAGGCTGTATACCGGTGCTCTATACCGAGCTCTCGTACAAAGCGTTGAAAAGCTGCACTAATGAATTGGGCGCCGTTGTCCGAAATGAATATTTTCGGGACTCCAAATCGTGCCAAGACACGCTTCCTGAAAGCCCTGATCAGCACCTGCTGCGTTGCGCTTCTGCATGGAATTAACTCCACCCACTTGGAGAATTTGTCAGTGAACACCAATACAGCCGTATTCCCATGTGTGGACCTAGGCAAAGGGTCAATAAAATTTGCGGTCACTGTCGACCAGGGTTCCTCCGCAAGGTGGGTCAGCATCTCCCCTGCTGGTTTTCGCTGTAGCACCTTGTAACGCTGGCAGCTCTTGCAGTTTCTCACGTACTGGCTTACTTGGCGGTACATCCCCGGTCAGTAGTATTTTTCGGCCACTTGGGCTATCGTTTTACGTACCCCTAGATGCCCAGCCGTCGGTGCGTCATGGTTCTCGCTTATCGCTTCAGTACGCAGGCTCTCGCGTACGCACAGCTTCTATTGCCCTTGGTCGTCGTCGTCGAATACCCTTGGTGTGTGTCGGTATAGTTTCTCGTTCTCGATGCAATAGTCGGGATATTCCTCGGGATTCTCATGTACTTCCCTGTACTTAGTTTCATACCAGGAACTTTGGGCACTCACCCTGGCTCTGGCACAAACCTCCTCTGTGAGCTGACGTGACAGCGCGTCGGCTACCACATTTTTCTTACCCCTTCGGTATTGGATCTCGCATGTATGCTGCTGCAGCTCTATTGAGTTGAGCCATTTTAGTGAGAGATGGTCGGTAATAATGGTGAAGGCATACCCTTCGAGGTATGGCCGCAGTTTCCGCACTGCCCATACGACCGCCAGACACTCTTTCTCTGTAGTTGAGTAGTTTTTCTCAGCACCGTTTAGATGGCGGCTAGCGTACGCTATCACTCGTTCTTGGCCGTCTAATTTCTGTGTTAAAACAGCCCCTAAGCCGTGATCGCAGGCGTTGGTTTGCAAGAAAAATCGCTTCTCGAAGTCGGGACAGGCGAGTACTGGCGCTTCGGTGAGTCGCCGTTTTAAGTTCTCGATTGCGGATTGTTGTTCCTCCTTCCACTTGTAATGCTTCCCCTTTTTCAATAGGGAGGTAAGAGACTGAGTCACTTTAGCGAATTCTGGGATGAATCGCCGGTACTAAGAGGCGATTCCCAGAAACCTTCGAACTTCCCGCACATTCTGCGGTGGCCGTAACTCCTTGATGGCAACAATCTTCTCCGGATCTGTGTGTATCCCCTGCTCGCTGATTACGTGTTCTAGGTATTTTATTTTGTTTTTGAAAAACTCACACTTTTCGATGTTTATGCGCAGTTTGGCCTCTTTTAGTCGGCGGAAAACCTCTCTTAAGTTGTTGTGTGATTCCAGTAAATCTCCGGTTACGATGATGTCGTCGAGATAGGCGAAAGCTACTGGCTCTATATCTAGTCCGATTACCGTATCGAGTGCTCGCTGGAACGCGGCGGGTGCCGAATGGAGGCCAAACGGCATCACCCTCCATTGGTAAAGCCCTCGTCCTGCTACCGTGAAGGCGGTGTAACCCTTGCTTGACTCTTCCATCGGGATTTTCCAATAACCGTTACGAAGATCCAGACTACTTATATATTTCGCGTCCCTAAGCCTGTCCAATATATAGTGAATCCGCGGCAACGGGTACGCATCAGGTATGGAACGCGCATTGAGTTGGCGGTTGTTGACACACAGTCGCCACTTATGGGTGCGCTGTGTGGGCTACGAAATGGTTCTATACAGTCTTGCTTCAGGAGCTCGTCTATCTCTTCGTTGATGATCTGTTGCATCGCTGGATTCCGCGGGAAGTATCTTTGTTTTATTGGTCGCTCATCTCGCATGGTTATGCGGTGACTAGCTATATTCGAGATCCCCTGAATCTCCTCGAATTCCTGTAGTTCTGATCTGATTCGCTCTTGTTCATCCAGCGCCGCTCTTGCACGCGTGCATCTGGTTGAGGGGTATTCCATTGTTTCCTTAATTTCAGTGGAACAGTCGCCGCATCGAAGGGTCGTTCCCATGAGGGCCACAAATCGAAACCCAAGATTAGGTTATCCACTACTTCCGGCAGGATCAGGAACGTGATGATGCAGCTCGTGGTCCCCAAGATGACTTCAGTTCTGAGCGCCTCCCGAACTGCCTGCTCCTCGCCATTTTCCAGGCATATTCTTGTCTCCATTCTTATGCGGTTCCCTGAACCATGTAACCTCCGTGGCGTCTGGCTACTCATAAAACTCCTCGTTGCTCTCGTATCCAGAAATGGCCTGCACTGATTCACCTGCGATTTCCACAGTGGCCACGATGCGTTGTCCTTCCGTCCGGAGTCCCTTTCGTGTTTTCGAGGCATTGGGGCCGTCTAAACACCCCCTCGGTTTGGGTGTTGGCCCTGCCCGTTTCCCGGCTGCCTTCGACAGCATTCCCGTGTTCTTATGTCTTTGTGGCCGCACTTCCAACAAAATAGAAGCGTCTCTTCTCAGCAATCGCGAGCGAAGTGTCCCTCTTGTCCACATCTTCTGCATGCTGCGTGTGGGTTTCTGACGTGGGTATTCCTCTCGTCTACGACTTGGCGGTGACAATCGTCACCTCGTACGTTCCCTCTGGACCTGTTAGTTTCCACAGTTCTCTGTGACCTTTGCTGCACTGGTGCTTGTGCGTCTGCCTTCAAGTTTCCCCAGTCGCCAGCTAGGTTTTTCAACTCCTCTAGGCTGTTAAATTCGCCTCGCTTCACATAACATCGCAGCTCATGATGGCTGTTGCGATAGATTCGTTCGAGCCACTCAGCCTCGGTCAGATCGGCGTGTCGCATTAAGAAGAGGCCTCGCCCCGGGACCGTAAATGCTGTGTACTTCTTGCTGTCGTTGTCCATTGGTATTTGCCAATACCCGTTTTTAAGGTCCAGGCTGCTGATAACCTTTGCGTTTCGTAGTCGGTCGAGTATGTAATGTATACGCGGGAGTGGATACGCGTCAGGAATTGATCTGTCGTTTAGCTGCCGGTAGTCAATGCAGAGTCTCCAAGTGCCTGTTTTCTTTTCGACCAGGACTATCGGGGCACTATAGGCACTGTGTGACGGCTCGATGCATCCTTTAGCCAGAAGTTCGTCGACCTCTCTGCTTATTACTTCCTGCATGGCCGGGTTGCGTGGGATGTATCTCTGCTTAATCGGCCGCTCATCTTTCATGGCAATCTTGTGCGACGTGATGTTGCATGTTCCTTGTACCTCATTGAATTTCGCGAGTTCGTGCCGCAGGAAATGATCGATGCTCAGCGATGGAGGGTCCTCCTCCTTGAGAGCCGTGCACGTCCACTCCTCTCGCCGTTTCTGTCCGTGTGTCTCTCGCAGAGTGACCGTCTGTCCGCCGCAGCTGATGACGGCCCCAGCCTTCGCCAAGAAGTCCAGGCCCAGAAGCAAGTCGTCCGATGCCCCGGCCATAATCAACAGCTCCACATCGATCTCACATGTGCCGAGTTTGATTCTTACCTGGAGGCATTCGTTGGTCATCCTTCGTGTGTTGTCGGCTAGGCGAATGTAGTTGGTGGAAGTAGTTCGGCTCACCGGAAGACCGAGCTCCTGCACAAAAGCTTGGCTGGCAAAGCTCCTTGTCGCTCCCGTGTCCAACACCGCTCTTTTCTTGAGGTGTTCCACTATGACTTCTGCAGTTAAATGAGTACTGTCGTGGTGTAGGAGGCTTAGTTGACCCGGCGAGGGGTCGTAGTTGCTGGACCCGCCTTCCCTCCTGCCTGGCGTGGTCCGTCCTCGTTTCCCGGCGGAGGTCGTTGGCAGCATTCGATAGTGCGGAGTCCGCGACGTCCGCAAGTCCAACAAAACAGGATACGGCGGTTGTGACAATACCGTTCCGTGTGGCCGTCTTGCCCGCATCGTCGACATGCAGTGGCTGGGTTTATACTCACTTCGGCCGGGGGTGCCAGCTGTCGATGCTTCACTTCTCGCTCACGTGGCCGATGGTTTGTGGGTTCCGGTTGCCGTCCATGTATTTCTTCAAGGTCCTCTGCTAGAACGATGAGTTCCTCGAGGCTCATGAAGTCGCGCCGTTTCACGTAAAGTTGCACGTCTTTCCGCGCGTTTCGATAGAGGCGTTCAAGCTTCACCTCCTCGGCCCAGTTGACATGACGCATAGCGTCGTACAGGTCGAGCACGTAGTCCTTGAAGGGTTCGTCTGGTTTTTGGTGCCGGTTACGTATGTGGTCCTCGAGTCCCTCGAAATAACGGGTGGACAGAAAGAATTTCAAAAATGCCGTTTTGAATTGACCCCAGGTTTTCCAATCCATTATTCTGTTGCGGAACCAGATCAGAGCTCGGTCTCGAAGAAGTTCCGGCATTATCCTTGGTAGCAAGTCTCGGCTTATCCCATACGCGGTGGCCAGTTCTTCCAACCTTTCGATAAACGCGAGAGGATCGCGACCACCGTCATATCTAACTGACCATTTCCGCACTTTGTCCATGACGTCGGGGTGATCTGTCGTGCGTTCCCTCGACGGCGGCCCGCAGTCACCCACTTGACTTGCTGCTGAAACGGTGGTGGGCAGTTCTAGAGTTTTCGCTGTTTCTGGCTGATGCTGTTGTGCCGTCCCCATTCGGTGCGGGGACTTCGCTTGCTGGTGAATCCTTTCCAGTTCTTCTAGTCGCGCCATAACCTTTTCGTCGTCCTTCGAGTCTGCCGCAAAAGTGGCCAGCCGTTTTCTCAAGTCCTCGACGGTTCCACATTCGTCGAGTTCAAATTCCTTCGCGTAGGTTATTAGCTCGTCCTTGCGTAGTAAGTAAATCCAGGTGATCTTCATGGCGTGCGTCTTTGTACGGCACTCTGTGATGAGTTATTTCGATGTTCGTGTCTCGTCGAGATGTTGGAAGCCTCAGGTCCCTGCTCGGGCGCCACTGTAACGAAACTCTTCCCTCTCTGGCCAGGGTATGTGACTCAGCCGAGTCCAGGATCCGTCCAGTTATTTATTTGATTGAGACACAAGGCTTCCTTCAATGAATTCTCTCTTTTATTAATTTCTAGATTAATTCAATAAATTCTAATTCAACAATTAAGCTTATATAGAATATTTGGAAATGGTATTAAAATGTATAAATGGGTACAAAATATATGTATGGCCTCTGATAGCCTTCATAGGTGGACGCTGTGGTGAAAGAACCTGTCCCCGCTCCACTGGGGTACGAGCGAACCGGGTGTTGGCCGCGGGAGTGCAACTCCGCAAGGCGACGTGCTGATGAGAAACGTTGGGCCGCGGGAGTACAACTCCACAGGCGACGCTCTGATGCAAACTGTTGGCCGCGGGAGTACAACTCCACAGGCGACGTGCTAATGTAAGTGTTGGCCGCAGGAGTACAACTCCACAAGGCGACGTGCTGATGAGAAACGTTGGGCCGCGGGAGTACAACTCCACAGGCGACGCTCTGATGCAAACTGTTGGCCGCGGGAGTACAACTCCACAGGCGACGTGCTAATGTAAGTGTTGGCCGCGGGAGTACAACTCCACAAGGCGACGTGCTGATGAGAAACGTTGGGCCGCGGGAGTACAACTCCACAGGCGACGCTCTGATGCAAACTGTTGGCCGCGGGAGTACAACTCCACAGGCGACGTACTAATGTAAGTGTTGACCGCGAGGCCCTGTTGGCGTCGACGTTGTGGCTCTGCCGAAGTCGAGGCTCTGCTGGCGTCGACGTTGTGGCTCTGCCGAAGTCGAGGCTCTGCTGGCGTCGACGTTGTGGCTCTGCCGAAGTCGAGGCTCTGCTGGCGTCGACGTTGTGGCTCTGCCGAAGTCGAGGCTCTGCTGGCGTCGACGTTGTGGCTCTGCCGAAGTCGAGGCTCTGCTGGCGTCGATGTTGAAATGACTTACCGAAGAGGGACTTCCAAAAGACCACTGTCCAGGCCGGGAGTTCACGTCTAAGAGCGATTCCTCGTGGTGAAGCGCCTTTTATAGTGACGATGGTATTCCTACGCGCTTATTGTAAGAAGCTTGTTGTCTCTTTCTTGCCTGCGTGGTCGTATCTGTGATCGATCTCTCTCGATCCAAAAAGGCGATGGTGCTACTTTCTAACAACTCTCAATTTTTGTCAAATCTCTTTTCTACTTTGCTTGCTACTTTGCTTACTTTGTTACTTTGTTACATACATATTAATATGCAGAAACGGTAGTTTGCAATTTAATTACCATATATTCCGGGTATATATATATATTATATATATAAGTAGAAAATTTACAGGTAACAGAATTATGTGGGGAAGAAATTAAGTTGTGCTTAATTTGTTCCTGACAGCATGTTGGTTTAAAACATGGCGTTTAATGTTGCGATTTTCGATGAAAAGAACACCACACTCACTGCAAATGAATCCTTCCATTTTGAAAAGATTTAACTGAAGACGTCGTTATTGTTGATGATGATTATGATGATAATAATATTAATAATGTAGATTTCACTTCAGTCTTCTTAAAAATTTGAGCGTTTTTTATAAAAACTTTAAGTTTTAGTTTTACACTTTAATGTACTCTTTGTTAATGTTAATTTTTAGCATTACTGAATGAAATAAATTGTTGTATCTATAAAATCAAACTTTTTATTTACGAAAATGAAATTATTTACGTTCTATGTTATCCTATTGAAATTATTAAATTTGATGTACATTTTCAATCTTACGAGACTGGTATAAAACAAAATTGCCTAAAATTGATTAACATTTCACATTTCATAAGCCTGCCTATGAATTTACATCAAATTAACAATGGAAAGATATATGCAAGATTAAAAAAGATATGATAACATAATGATTTATTTTTTAAATTTAAATTAAAGTATTTTATTTAATGAATTATTAATGAGTTATAAATAAGTTATTTCATAAATATAAAATAAATTTAAATTTATATATGTTTGAATAAAAAAAATGTGAACCACACTTTGGGCCTAATTCGACGGGTCTTTTGTATGCTGACGACTCTCTTCTGTACTCTCACCATGAGTCCCCTAAGTTGGCGTTAGATCAGACTTTGCAACATCTGCAAATTGTACGACGTTTCTACGAGAAATGGGGTATTAAAGTTAATGCATCTAAAAGTGAAGCCATTTGCATCAGGAATGCTTCAGGGAAATGTAAGTCGTTTGTTGTGCCTGAAAGCAAAACTTTACAATTCGCTCTGAATGGGTCTGAGATTCCTTTCAAGGATTCCATTAAATATCTTGGCATTAATTTTTACAGTCTTCTGAAATTTAACAAACATGCAAGAATTGTACTGAAAAAAGCTTACAGAATTTTGGGCACTTTTTCAAGTATTTTTTGGAACAGAAACTTACCAAAGAGGACAAAACTTTTGTTGTATAAAACCTGTATTAGACCTGTTATCTTGTATGGATTTCCTATTTGGTTTAACGTTTCTCCAACTGTCATTAGAGAATTTGAAATTTTAGAACGCAAGGTCTTACGTCATTGCATTGGAAAGTATTTCCAATCGCCTACAAAACGTTTCTCGAATCGTTTCGTTTATTCGGAAGCTAAAGTTTGCCCAATTGGCCTTTACGAGTCAGATATTCTACATAGATTTATCAATAGAATTTCTTACCATGTTAACGATTGCATTCTTGATATCTTCAACCAACAAAGAGTTTTTAGCTGGTCAAATTTAAGGTATTTATCACCCATTGGCTTCGCTAACGAAGCTCCCGCTAATTTTGATTTAAATGTGTCACTTTGTCACAATTTTTATAAAAATACAGTTCCTGATTCTCATAGAGGTTAGCACTCAAATGTGTCTAAAAGGTTTGTTTTCTCTTTTTTGGTTTTGTATTAATTTTGTATTATTTTTTTTTTTTCTTTATTTTTCTTTTCTTAGAGCACTAAGTTAGCATTAAGTTAGCATTAAGATCTAATCTAGGTTAAGTGATCTATATATCTCAATCCATGTCAGCTCCGGGAGCAAGAGCGTTTAATGTTCATGTTATTGTTTTCTTCAATGTTCTCTTCTTATTAATAAGTTTGATACTGCTGTACATATATGTTTTTTAGATAATACATTATAGTCTTTAATTTTTATCCACAATTGTAATTTGAATTTTTGTAAACTTATAATGTTGTTGAAAAAAAGGCTCAATAAAATTTCAATTCAATTCAATTCGATATTAGAAGCCAATATTCAACAAAAAACACAGTGGCTGAAGTATATATTATATATGTCACTGCCAAATATTTCGCTCAAATTGTGGCACGTGTTGCTTATGAAGCTTTTACACAAAAGTTTTCGTAGAAACATTGCCTTACATAAAACTTTTACGGATATGCTCATATTGCGTTACGCAAAGCACTAACAACATAACATATAGACCGCTAAATATCCCTTTTTTCTTGTCCGCAAAGCTTTCTGTAGCCTGGGTCCCACAAAATTTCTTCCTCTCGTTTTCTCTTTACACGAGCAATTGTTTTTGCTTAACCGCTGCTACGAACCATCGGTATGCTCGTTCTCTCAAATGTTTAAAATGTGTTCCTACACATTTTTTTTATTTTTTTATGACAAATAGAACCAAACTCAGGGGATGCCCCTATCCATGCAAAGCATTCGTTGGTTAGAAGGGAAAAGGTTAGTGGGATGTTATAAGTGGGTGGGAAAACATGTGCAGGGAGACTATTCCACAACTTAACTGCGCGACCGAAAAACGAATTCTCGCCGTAGTGGGTAGTGCGTTGGAACGGGATCGAGACGTAAAAGGGGTGCACCGCTCTGGAAAGCCGAGTAGATCTGTTGAATACCTGAACCGAAGGAATCAGGTTGGCTACTTCAGAGGAACAATTACCATTAAAGTAACGGTAAAATAAGGTTACACACCCTACATCCCGACGACATCCCAAGGTTTCAATAGAGCTGGATACCCTACTGTCCCCTATAAGTTTTCTCGCACGACCTTGTATACGGTCCAGAAGCTGAAGATATGTTTTCGAAGCTCCCGACCAAATATGCGAGTTGTACTCCATTTTCGGCCGGATATAAGTGGTGTAGACACAACGAAGGTCGGTTGGAGTGAAGTATTTCTTGCACCGCTTTAAAAAGCCTAAGCACTTGGCTGCTTCTTTCGACACATCAAAAATGTGATCGTTCCAACGAAGATCGCATTGTATTGACATGCCCAGAACATCAAGAGCCTCCGACTCATTAATATCCACACCACCCATATTTAAAGGTGGAAAGTTGTCGCCCGCCAGACGCTTGTGGGTCAACAAACAGCATTGGGTCTTCCGCGCATTAAAATCGACCCGATTCGATTGACCCCACTCCTGGATTTTGTTGAGGTCAGATTGGAGTGTGTCATTCATAATACTGCGTTTTCTATTAATAGAGGGACGCCTCCAGAATAGAGGGACGCCTGGAGAATGAAAATGAATGACAAATGCTGCTGTCATCATCAAACGAGTAGACGGGGTTTGATGTCAATGACAGAAGGTCATTGATAAAAATGAGAATTAGTGTAGGAGACAGGACCGAACCCTGCGGAACTCCAGCATTAATGGAGTGCTCTTCGGAAGCAAAGCCGTCTATCACAACCCGAATAGAACGGCCGCTGAGGAAACTCGATATCCATCGAGTGAATGTATTACCGACACCATAAGCAGCCAGTTTAGACACAAGTGCTTTATGCCACACTCGATCAAATGCCTTGGAGATATCCAAAGCAACAACCTTACTCTCACCGAATTGGTGTACACAACTGTTCCACCGCTCAGTGAGGAACGCCATCAAATCGCCTGTGGAGCGGTGAGCACGGAAACCGTACTGGCGGTCGCTGACCAATTGGTTGCTCTCCAGATACCTCATCAGGTTAAAATTTATAACGCTCTCCATAACTTTGGAGAGCATTGAACAGATTGCTATGGGCCGGTAATTGGCAGGATTCGTAGCCTCATCTTTTTTGGGAACTGGCTGCACATTGGCAATCTTCCATGAAGTAGGAAAAACTCCAGAAGTGAATAAATTAAACAGATTGCGCAATGTGCGAGCCAGTGTTGAGGCGCACTTTCTCAACACGTGGGCTGAAATGCCATCCGGTCCCGAGGATTTATTTACGTTGAGGTTTACAAGCACTCTTTTAACAGCTCGCGTTCGAAAATGCATCTCAGGCATAGCATGATAGCATGAGATACACCATCGACCGCGGGCAGTGGTTGGCTAATCTCAGGAAGAGAGCAGTTTTCACCAAACATTTTAGCTAATAAGTTTGCTTTATCAACCGAGTGAGTGAAGGTCTGATCATCCTTGAGGAGAGTTGGAATAGACGATAGCGTCTGATTCTTCACTCTCCCGACGAACGACCAAAAGTTCTTGCTACCCTTATGGTGTGGCATTGCATTGCATTGTTTAGAGTGGCATTGCACCTATTTCTGGCCTGATTGCGCAGCAATTTAGTATCAGCAGTTTTGTTTAAACGCCAATTCCTAAATGCTTCCTCTTTAGACACGACTGCTTGTCTGCAAGTCGCATTAAATCAGGAATGGTCTTTTGGTTTAATGGAAATTCTTTTATTGGGTATGAAAGACCTCATACCAAATAAAATTATATTTTCTACCAATTTTGCTGAAGCATTTATGTTTCTATCCCTGAAACACAATTGCCAATTGAAACGGCTGAAAATAGAGTTCAGCGCATCCCAATTAGCCTTCTCATAAAGCCACACTGTCCACTTCGGAGCTGGCTGATGAGAGGATTGAAGGCTAGAATATGGGAAGGTAGCAGAAATTGTAGCGTGGTCCGAATTACCAAGAGGTGCAAGAACATCCACATCATACCTGCTGTGATGTGAAGTTAGAAAAAGGTCCAGAATATTTTGGTTTTGCCCATCAACGCAGGGAGAGTGCGTTGGTTCCTTCACTAATTGAGTCAAATTATTAGGCTCAGCAAATAACTCAACATACAAACCCTGAGGTGTCGTGTGACTCGAATGACGTAGCCAATTGGAATTATGAACATTGAAATCACCAGCAACAACAATTTCACTGTTCGGATACGATTCCAGGATTTTAGAAATCGAATCAGAGAGACTGTCAAGTTTATCAAAAGTTGGCAGCCTCTCTAGACACGGGCTTCTATAAATGAAGCAGGAGTGCAGGATGTGCGACTGGATTTTGAACTTAACCCACATGGAGCTAAATTCGGCATCCGTCGTGCAAAGGTGTTGCTGACACTGGTACGCAACATCACTGCGAATATATAAGGCGAGGCCTCTGTGTGATGAAAATAATGGCAGTAAGTGGTACCCAGGCAATTGAAAATCCAGTGGATCTGCACCCTCAGACACCTGGGTCTCACCTAGTGCCATTAAATGCGGTTGGTGAGTAGAAACATACGCATAGACCGCGAAGAAATTCGCCCTCAAGCCACGCACATTTGTGGAGTCTATACGAAATTTTGACATCGCCACACACTGTAAAGAGGTATAAAGTCAGCTGCACAAGCGGTCAAGCCTACACAGCAGGCAAAGCAAAACGCGACAAGACAAGTGTTATGCCTTTATCTTGCCTACGCTTCAGCCCACGGTGCACTCACAGCCGCCTGCACACCTAACGGGACCAGGAAGAAGGAGGAGGAGAAAAAAGAAACGAAATGCTGTGGTTTACTAGCATAAAAAAGCCCTTCGCTTGGTTCTCTGCATTCCGTTTGATTATCTATTTGTGTTATTTGGTTATGTTATTTTGTATTATTGTTTTTGTGAATTTATTAATGTTTATTGTTATATATTTAATGCACTGTATTCATTCCAGTTCTACTGCACTTGTGACTTTTTATGTTTTTGGAATATATTTGTTTATATCTAGTTGTGTTTTTTTCCCGCGAGCACACTAAACACTGCACTGCGGTAGGTAGCAGTATCCACCCTCGTCCGCGGTCACGACACTACTCGGAGATCTATATCCCACACACCTACCAAAGCTACCGATATCTATATCTTGCTCGTTATTTACGTTCGTCACTGCATATTTACATTTTGTGTATGTGTACCTTATTTTGCTTGTATATTCATTCACTTGAAAATTTTTCATGTTTATTTTACTTTTTCCAGGATTTTTAAAAGATCTAGTTATTTTCATCTTTACGTTTGGTGTCCAAGCCTTGTATGGCGTTACCAAGTGTAGCTCCTTGCTATAGAATTTGTCAAGGAGGTAATATTATTAATGTTGGCATATCGACTCTTTAATAGCGCTAAAAACGGATATTTTCAATTATGAAAATAAAACTATTAATTTAAGATTTTGGAATTTAAATTTTTTTATTTTCTTTTGGTTTTCACTTTTACTGGACAATTTCTCAGAAAAGCAGGAAGTGCTTTTTCTAATTACAGCAAACAGGAAATAGTTCAAAAAGTATTTTGTGCTCATAGCAACTGTTTGTTTCAGAATCCTAACTTCTGAAATCTTCTGAATTATTGGTTTTTTCTGGATACACAAATCAAAAATGTTTTTTTTTTTATCCTTAGAGAGTGGGCATTTTTATTAAAAAAAGTGAAAAATATTTCATTATTAAATTTTATTATTTTGTAAAATTCATCCGATGGAGCTCCTAATTTGAATTTACTAATAAAATAATTGAATTTTTTATTACATATGAAAACTTCAGAATCCTTCAGCGTCGAAGATACTCGTCTTTTGGAAACCTGAATAGCCATTATTTTTTAGCCATTTCGGTAGCTCCGCCTGCAATTTTGTATTATACGACTAGCAATATTTTCACGAAAATTCTTTATTTTAATTTTTCCACCTTCCATTTCTTTTAAAAAATCAATCGAATCATTAGCACAAAAAAAACCTGGCTACACAATTCTTCTTGAAGTGGGTTCTTGAAGCTGGTGTCTTGAAGAATGCGTGAGTACACGTATATCATTCTTTGATGTTAAAAGTTGTATGCACGTGATTCCTAAATGTGTGTGAGTAAAATTTACGTTCGGCAAACAGCGTTGAAAATATAGATCGTGCGGCAACTGTTTAATTGTGTGTGTAAGAAGAACCGAGAATCCGACAGAATTTTAACTTAAAAAAATCTCTACATTAGAAGCAAGCGTGGAGACTTTTCTTTTCCCTCATCTCCCCTCTTTCCATAAACTTTTGAAGAATGGAGAAAAGAAGCCTAATGTAGCAAGGCAGAATGATCTGCGAAAGAAAAATGCAAGCAGAAATCTTCAGCTTACGAGAATTTGCGAATATGCAGTGACGAACTGAAATAACGAGCGCGATCTAGATCTCGTTAGCTGTGGAAATGAGTAGGAACACATTTTAAACATGTGAGAGAACGGAAAACTGACTGTCCGTAGCAGCTGTTTAGCAAAAACAATTGCTCCTGTATCGCAGGAATTTTTTGGGACCCAGGCTACAGAAAGTTTTGCAGGCCAGAAAAAAGGAACTTTTAGCCGTCTATACTATATGTTATGTGGTTAGTGCTTAAAGTCACATCCCGGTACTCTAAAAAATAATAGAACTAAATAATATCTAAAAAAAATAATATATGTATTTTTTTAAGAAATATTATGAACAAAGGAATACATTAAAAGTTGGCGTACAAAAATTAGGAATTTGGAAGTTATAGCAAATTAAACATCAAATGTGACCCAAAGTCACACCCTGGTACGAATAGGGTTAAATCCGCTACAAAAACACCGTTCCGTTTACTTACGATGATTCCTTGCAATTATCAACCCTTGCTGTACGATGATGTCCCGATTAAATAGATGATAGTGCAGCTCACTTTCGAAAATTCAGCTCACTAATAAAATAAAATAAGATCCGGATCGCTTGGGAGGGATTTGGGGCTCTAACGATTAGTTTATCTGTGGAAAGTTACGCTAAACATGGATAGAATGCTGCCAAGGTTAGTTGAATGATATAGGCTTGAGATATTTGGACTGAAATACATGAAACTTGGGCCATAAACTTGTTGATGAATGCAAATAAAATATCCTCCGTATGTCTTCTTAATATGAACTTTATTTGAAGAGTTTCATCAAACAACAAATTTAAACATACAACTATTGTATTATAACCTTTCTGAGCGAAAACTATTTTATAAACTTCTTTTTGAACAGAACAATAAGTAAAAACAAAAAACACTTTCACATAGTTAGCGGTACTAATATTAGAGTGTACAGCAGAATAACTGAACTGTTTTGATAGCAAAAGCAGTTAAAAAACCCATCAATCACAAAATTTTACTACTAATACAGAAATTAACATAAGAAATAGTAGTAATGATATTAATACTCACATAAAATCAGCAGTTC